>OMLP01013808.1:0-14059 GCA_900302685.1 Spondyliosoma cantharus
AAAAGAAAACACCCCTCCCTGGATACAAATGGTAGGTTCTGTGTTGTTTGAGACAACTATCATTACAGAGCAACTTCAATCCAGCAAGCCACATTTAAGCTGGCGTCTCGACTATCTCTGCCATCAGAGGGCTGCGTTATCGCCAGACATGGGCTTTACAGTCGAACACAACGGGGCCCTCGCTCACAAACACACACACACACACACACACACATTCTGGCACGCACGCACACACACACACACACACACACACTCCTTCCCTCTCTTTTTCCATTGTAAAGTGGACTTTGTGATGACGCCCGCTGCAGCGTGCAACAAGACATCTTTCTCCGCTTCTCGGATAATAACACAAGAAATACAACTCTCAAACAGCGATCCATCATTTCATACAAACAGACGACCACATTCCTTGAACCTGCAGGTCAACTGAGCCGCAGGAAAGTTACAGCCTGCCCCGGTAAAATTCCTAGGAAGACGTTGTTCGGAGGCAGTTTGGAAAGCTCCTCCAAGAGGAAGAGAGAGAAAGTAACCAGTTTCCTGCATTTCTGCTGCTGCTACTTCAAAGTGCCAGAAAACTTAAGCCAAGGACTGTCTGAGGCTTGCAGACATCATCCCGGACAAACTCTGCTGCCATGTTGTACATCATCCACCGAGACATCGAGGTCGTGTTGTCACGTGTGCATCAAGCTACTGCACATTTAAATTGAGCTGATTCTGACGTTTTCAGTTCAGCTGCATGATTACAGTTAAAGACACAGTTTGCCTGGCGAACATCTGCTGGCTGCTGTTCCTCTCTGGGAACTGACACTTTGGAAATAAAATGTGGTTTGAGCTGATATTCCCTATAGATTAGAAACTTTATTGATTATGTACCATTGTTGACACTGTTCCTCTTTTATTTAGTTAAAAATGACCAGCTAGCTGTGACCCGTTCTGGTCCAAATATCCTGTGCTAGCAGTTCTCCAGTGCTTCAAGCTCCCAGTCTGGACTGCTAGCTGCACGGCTAACTGAGCTAACTAGCTAACGGCAGGTAGAGTTAGCAGCAGTTGGTTACTTTGATTTGCTGCACCCTGTTTGTTTTGAGCATGAATTCAACAGCTGGACATATTGCGTCTCTAACATTAGGAGAAGAAGGGAGAAATTAATCCAGGTGATCGGTTCTCCTCAAGGGAAACTGTGAACATAATGTTTTTGGTTCAATTGCAGAACTCAGAATGAGGAAAATTGACTAAATAATTCAGTTTCTGCAATGGCACCGGTGTAGCTGTTGTTCAAGTGCTCAGGTTCGGTGACTCCAGCACAAAGCTCTCGTCGGTGCGGCTTGTTTTTTGCACGAAAACCACTGGAGATGGAGAATTTGGTCCATGAAAAACATCCCTTACAAGTAAAGTCGACAATTATCGAGCAGTAGACGAGGAACTTGAATGCTGACGACACACTGCGGCTATTATTGTTCCTATTTGTCAGCTAACTACCTCACCAGAGGGCTTTATTAGCTTAATGAGCTGACGGGCTGACTGGATTGCCGAAGCAAGTTTATTTCCAACTGCAACTGTTTTTAGTGCGACTTAGCAGGAGGAGGGTGTGGCTGGAGCTTAAATTATACTTCTACAGTACATTAAGGTGTCACAGCAGCTACAGCATGAAGTGATTTATTGTTCTGCAGAGAATCTCCTCAATGTTTCTGCACCGGCGTTGAAGTGGATTGTTTGATCGATCGCGGCGCATTCCTGCTGTTCCTGATGTAACCGTGTTCATTCATTCGACTTGTGACAGAACAGGGTGGAAAAGATCACATCGGAGTCAAAGTCTGAGCTGGAAATGTCAACGCTAGCAGAGGATGAGCTAAGATGTTGGGCATTTTTGATAACAGTCAGGCTGCTGCATGTTGTCTGCACGATCAACACAACACAGCAGCTCAATCACACTTCATGTGGTTAAACTTTCTGAGGGGTGCAGACAAAAACCCTGTCTTTTACCTACAGCGGCACCGCAGCAGAGACTTTAATCAGCCTTGATCCTTGAGACGCGCTTTACCGCTTCACGAAAAGACCATCCTTTACTTCTTAAGAACAACCAGACTTTAGTTTCCCACAAACTCCTTCAAGAAAGATGATTTAACTCTGAACAGAGACACAAAAGCAGACAGGGAGAAGCCGAGCCGTGCAGTTGACAAGGCTCCCCTCCCAACACATTCCTGGACAGGCCCTCTTCCTCGACACTTCCTCCCCCCGCTCAGCCAGTCACTGGGGTCAAGTTGACAAGTCTCTCATTGAGCCTCACGTGGTCCGACTATATGGCCTTCACTCCTCACAACATCATTACACACATTTATTGGTGGAATGGATCCATTTGTTCCACTATGAAGAAGGAATTATGAAATTCCTCCTAAAACTTGATTTGTGAGAATTTGAAACTCTCCCAATGCAGACGCGCTGATGTGTGGACCGATAGCACAATGCACAATCGCTATACATAACTCAAACAGTCAGGAGGCGCAGCGAGGGCTGTGGGAACGAAGTGTTACGAAGACAATGTGTATAAGAACAAGTGCCAACACATTCTGCATGAGCGTTCAAGACATCTTTTGTTATTTTTCACTGATATTGTGAACATATTAGCGAGTGGTTTCTCATTTACACATTAAGTCCAGCATTAACTCTCTTTCAGCCTCCAACAACTCCTGAGAGAAATATCTGGCCGCTCAATGCTCCACTATGTTCACTGGCTAGCTGCTAATTAGCTTATCAGAGATTTATTGCAGAAAACAGATATGGTCCAGCTGAAAACGACTCTAAAAACACTGAAGATTGCCGTAAAACCTAAACAATGATCTGAAGGAGAGGAGCTGCAGAGTCTGACGATCTGTGAGTTCATCGCTACTACAGCAACCCCTCACATGACATATATTCAGCTGACTGATTTGATTTATGTTGCATATCCGTGCACTTGAATGCAATCAGAAGTTTCTAACTCGCTATGAAATCCTCTCAGTTTAACGGGATTCTTTAAGACCTACATAAGCACTTTCTGTACATGCATTACAGTTGTTTTAAGAGTTTATTCAGGTCCAATATGTCATAAATTTGAGTCTCACCGCCTGAGGAAAGAAGCTGCTCTGTAGTCTGGTGATACGGCACCAAAACAAAGTTCATTTTGTTTCGTCATCGTCATATTACAGACAGTTATTAATCTTACAGCATTAAAAAACACCAACAGTAGCTCATTGCTGTGCATCCTGTGAACAGCTGTGTTTGAAATAGTATTGAATATATGTCTTCCTTTTGCACATGCTAGCCAAGATCTTTCCTACAGGAGGAGGCGGTGCACATACCGCTTTCGGCCACAGGGGGCGCCAGAATCAACACAAAGTCCCCTGTCGCTGCTTTAAGTATTCTTATCTAAGACGAGATCTTTTGTGTTCATTTAAACAGTATTTTGAACTGAGTCTGGTCTGAGAATCACGTTGCAAACAGCAAACTGTGCTTCTGTTGTGTTAATCACAAATCATTTAGCTGCTGCAAACAGTAAATCATAATTTGATCTATTTAAAAGACAACTTTTGACATCATTTCAGAATGAACCAGGATCATTTTTGCCCAAACATGAATCCCGCTTGCATTTGTCATCTAGTCATCCCGTGTTCAGTCTCAGCATTGAGTAATTATAATAAGGGAGCTAACAGAGAAATACTGTACATTAAACACTTCGGCTTCCCGGTTGGACAAACAACTTTGGAGCAAAATAAGTTGCATTTGATATCTCTTTAAGTGGGTTACATCAGGGCTAGATCATCACATGATTGTACTCCACGATGCACACACATGAGTTTGCAGTTTGCAAAATCTGATAGCGAAGCTTGAATGCTGTATGTGTTTGGTTGAACTCTCGGGTGAAGCACAAAAACACACACACACGCAGTTGTTCTCGCTTACAACAAGCAGCTACATCGGCTGAAAACCCCCCGAAAATGTCACCTCCCTCAAACATACTTCAGTCTTAACTCAGCGATGCTTTCAGCACTCGCAGCACAGGCGACAGTTTCCAACATTTCTTAGAGTCAGAGCCTGTCGACATCTGCAAAGAATCTTTAGGTTCAGCAGCATGGCAGGATTCCATTAAAAGCCAAATTGCGGGTTGGCAAAAACTCTGAGGGAACAACGGAAAGCCACAGCCAGTCCTGTAATTTAAACCTTATTTTAAATTGTGATGGCCTGACAACATGGACTGAAAGAGAGGGGGCGAGAATAAGAGTTAGAAAGACGGAGAGAAACAGGATAAGAGACTGAGAGAGCGAAAACGTGTGTACAACAAACAGTAGAGGCAACGAGGGCAGATGTCGAATTAACACCGAGACAAAGAGCAGTAAAAGTGGAATTAAACATGAGAGGGAAAGACGGCAAGACAAGGGAGAAAAGCTAATAAAAACATAACGTGATTCGTCACAACATCAGACCATGTCTGCATGAATCAGGACTTCATCTGATGCGTAACACTTCTTAAATCCATGAACTTGTTGCATTATGTCTGAAAATGTAAATGACATGCTTCTCTCAACACTGCCTGTATCTGCCTGCGCACTCAAAAAAGTGTTAACACAAGTCCATAAAGCAACGTTGCATCTGTAAAGACACAATAAAATGTGAAAACATAGGAAACTAAATGATGTGCGTTGGTGTACGGGCCTCAGACACCTTCAGGTCTCTGTTGATTACTATATTCTGGTAACCGACATGATGCTTGAGGCAGTTACATTTGTGTGTTTGCAATTCTGGAAACCAAGAATTTCAATTTGCTGTTGTTGTGACAGATTATATATTAAAAAAAAACCTCTTTGCAGCGGATGATGAGCAGGACTTTTGACACCAGAAAGTGAGGTCTGCATCCTGAGTCCTGTCCGTGGTTTGACTTTGGCAACAGAAACACTCTAGTTGAGGTTGAGGAGAGACTGTGGTTTCTGTCAAATGTTGACAATCACATTGTGTTTCCCGATTTTTAATCACTGCAGACATTTTCTGTATTAAACCAAGACCACAATCTTTCCTTAAACCTTGCCCGAGTGTTGGCATTGGCTAAATGTTAACCATAAAAAACTTTAATAACGCTTCAGTCAGTATGAGCGGATAGCTCATATTTAATTTTGTTTATTTCAGTGTATGATTTCCAAAACCAGCTCTACAAAACAAATAAAACACTGAAACCCAAACTAATCATAAACATCATGACTGGAAAAAGGAGCAGGGCGCAGAAAAACTTTTAATACCTGTTAATGACAACATAAAAAACTATGGTTTACTACTCATTCCTTTTCTTTTCTTTCGTCAGACCATATAGGGGTACTTATGTGTCTCAGTCAGAACCTGGTGCCTACATCACCCACAATGCAACTTAGCCACTGAGTGACATCACTGTAGGCAATTTATCAGATTACATGCAGCTTCCTCTGGAGCCACAAAAGGCTTTATACTTCTCTTTTTCACATACGCAGTCGTTCTCCCCTGTAAACACACTTTAATGTGTGTAAAATTGGCGGAGTTACCCTTTAACAATGTTTTCCTCAACAGTTTCCTTCAAAATGCATGTGCCGTTGTGAATTAGGTACATGCAAACAAACCGAGAGAGAGTTGTAATGACAGTGTTAACATTCTGGCACTCGGCCTAAAATGTGAAAACGTTCAAAAAGCGAGTTACAAAATGAGATGAAAAGAGCTCCGGGTGAGTTATGAGCTGCGTCCCCGGCTGCGTAGCCTGCTTGTGGTGAAAAAGAGCCATGATGGAAAATATTTGAGGAAATGGCAAAAGCTTAATGGGCCAGCACTTGATGTTGAATTCCATAGTCTAATGTGTCTCAGTCAGGCATAAGAGCAAGTGTTGTACGCGTGCCAGCAAACAGGCTGGAGGTTCAGGTCACTGAGAGGACCCGTCCAGACTTAGATGGATAGATTCTCACTGCGCGCAGCTGAACGTGGGTGTTTACTTTCTGTCTTTGCATTATTTCAAACGAATTCTGAGAGGGTGTCTCATTTAATCTTCATACTTCTGTGAGTTAAATCCTGACTGTAGACCGGCGAGCCCTCCGTAGATCATTTGCGAAAACCTGGTCCAACCTGGACTGACCTGCAAAGCTTCACACTCTCTGAACTAAACTCACAAAAACAGCACGGTGCAGTCAAACTCTTAAAACTGTCTCCCAAACTTCCAAGAATGTCGGTTCAGCTCCGTGTTCCTTAAGTATTAACGGCGATATGTTCAAACATGTATCAGATGTCACTCTCCAGAGTCAGACCCCCTTATCCCCCTCCCGCCTCTTTCACTCAGAGACCCTACTCCCCCTCCTCACCTTCCCAATTTCCCAACATTCCTGGGCCGTGCCCCATCAGTCAAAGGGCCAATTCATGGGGTTAATGCAGCAGCGAGTGCAGACAGGGCTTTGAGACAGGATGTTTGGCTGATACCTTGCTCTGCTTAGGCAAACAAGCCACCAAAATATGATTACTGAGGGCAGAGAGGGAGCAGTCTTCTTGTCTTACTTCAGTGCATCTAGGCCGCACTAATGTCCACTAAGTATCATTGCTTTACTTGTTTCCACATGTTCAAAAGCCGGAGCCTAATGACAACAAGGTGGACGAATGTTTGACATGTACAATGATGTCAGATGGTAAAAGCTCGCAGGAACATCACTTAGTTTTTGGCATTGTCTCTTGATCCCTTAAAATAAAAATATACATCGCCGAGTGAAACACTGGTGAAAACAAGAGTAAACGTGCCCTTTGTTTAAGCTAGCAGAGCTTTGAGGCTGTAATGCTCATTGCACAACATGGTGTTGCATAAATCAAAAGGGTTTATCCCTGGTACAGTCCACATTTTATGACAGAACTGACTTTATCATAATATGAAAGGGGGAGAAATGTGGAATTTCTGACATGTATAGCATCTGCTTCAAGAAAGAAAGAAGCACGAGAAGTATAGAAGTGCCCACAACAAGATATAAGTCAATGCAAATAACGTCCAAGTTCATTAGAAATGAGCTAAATCTGTTTAAAAATGTTTGTTAATATGTGGGCTAGTTTAGCCTGCTAGCAAAGAACTATTAAATTGTTAAGCAGGGAAAAGTTGCAGATTTATGTTGCGCTAACCTGTACCAACCACTGTTAGCCCAGTTAGATTTAGCAAACAGGCTATGATTTAGCATGTTGTTATGCTAATGTTAACATATGCTAACGGTGCGGTTTGTTTATATATTGACTAACCTGCTAATGAAGAACTATTAAAATGTTGGGAAAATTGCATATTTATTTTACTTCTTTGTTTAAATGGCGTGACTTTGCTAAAGTGCTAACCTGCCATCAGGTGTGTTGGCTGTTATGAGATTTAATATAATTTAGCATGCTAGTACGCTAATGCAAGCGCACACCTATATATGGTGTGTTCCCCTGAAGTCGGATTTCTTAAAAGGAAAGTCAGATGCACTTCAGCAACCCTGACCTCAAAATCATAGATGTCTGCTCCACATAGCAACAGCTGTGAAAAACACAGTTTGTTAGCACTTCTGTCATATTTGTGTCTCATTCTATCGGTCTTACACACAGCACAGTCCAACTTCTAGCTATGAAAATGTTTTTCCGGTGTTTGTAACCTGACAAAAACTGGTCAATTTGCTGCACTGGAACAACTCCCAACTCCGACTTCCGAGGTATATGGGACCAATAGAGTCACCATATAGGCCTAGCATGCAAAAATGTTGCTAATTTTTCATGCTAACTTAACTTGCTAATCAGATTGAATTGCCATTGATTTCTGTTTGGTAGGAAACTTATTTAGTCGGCTACAGCTGAGGCTGACAGGAACTAACACTTCAAATTTTAATGTATTTGAGTTATAAAAAATAAACATATTTCAAGTTTATTTAGTTTTCGTCCGTTTGTGAAATTATGATAAAACGTTAGAGCAACCAAACACAAACAACTCTGCCGTGTTCCAGCTGATAATAACGATATTTGTGTAATACCGAATACTGTGATTTCATTACAGCGGGACATTTTCTGAGATGGTTATCAAACCATGAAAATCTCGCACGGTTGTCACGAAATGAAATCGGCTCGTGAACGTCAGTAAGAATTTCATGACCAACTGATTAACAAGTTATTTGGTAAGAAACAGAATATTAAGCAGAAAGGGAAAAAATGTGAAAGTGCAAATAGTCCAATTAATGTGCAGTTACAGAAAAAGCCACACACACTTTGTCAGATATATCATACAGCAGACTCTCTTTTTTATTTTATCTTGAAGTTATGGAGCAATTATGAAGGAAAAACAGCAGAACTTTGTCTCCCCTCCAACAAATCGCGTGATTTGTGAATGTGTGCGTGTGTGTGCGTGTGTGTTTCTGCCCTGATAGAACCCCTATGTGAGTACTCTGAGACGATCTTATCACTGAGTCAGACAGAAATTCCTCCCTCTCCGTCTCCCTATCACTCACACACACACACACAAACACACACACACACACACACACACACACACTGACAAGAAGCAGCTGAATGACACGAGTCACAGAGGGATGGTCCGTGTAGATATAAGCCTACTAAACTTCCAGTAGACGTTTCCCTCTTTTCAAAGCGGGGGCTGTTTGCTGCGGTTTAAAGGGAACGTTAACTGATCGAATGATAAAAGAGGCCGGGGCAAAGGTATGTATGGACCACACCCTGCCGCAGACTGTTTTCTTCTATAAGCTCGGGCACACAGTCGGTTTGAAAGGAGTGAAACAAAGATGCTGAAGTGCTGGAGAACATGTTCAATGCTTGTATTTGTTCTAAAGAAAACATCAGAAGCTTTAGATGAGCTGCCAGAGGATCACCTGCACAAAACGAGATTCATTTACCCTCTTTAAAGGTCTCACCAACATCAATGGTTTTGTTTGAGCTCCAGACGATTCTTTGATACGAGCTTCGTGTTCAGCTTATTTCCTGTTCTTACAGCAGCTTTAGCTCAAAGGAGAAGAAGTCTGACAACCTGCAGAAGTTAACAACAAAAGCTACATGCAGATTTCTTGGCTGCCTCTGTTCCAGCTTTCCTACTCGTGCTCTTGGCCTGAGCTCCAGCTCTTGGCTCCAGCGTTCTGGTGTGGGGGGCAGGGGATCAGACCACACACACACACACACACACACACACACACATAGACAGAGTCACCCAAACACTGCACACACCGCATCGTGTATGAAAACCGATCTATTTCCACTCGTTTCACCAGGCAGACAATAGGAGGCCGCCTCTCTCACTACTCAGCTCGAACACGGCTTAAAATCACACCGTAAAACTCGACTTCTGATTGATGGGGAACCTCGACAGGACAGACTCTGGGTGATTTATTAACACAGCTGCCACAAACAACACCCTTTCCCTCTATTTAGACAGTGAAAGTCATCGAGAAGCACGTTTGACAGTAGGCAAATTTTACTTATTGGTTAATCTTCTGATTATTTTTACAATAAATCTAAAAAAACTGACCAAAAGAAATAAGAAAAATGCTCGTTAAAATATCCCAGAGCTCAAAGTCTCTTAATCTATTGGGCATAAATAACACAGAAGATCAGAAGATCCTCACATTTAAGAAGCTGCAACCAGCAAATGTAAAACACAAAAAATGTCTATAATTAAGATAATAAAGGCAATAATGTTCTTTCAGTCGACTACGTGATTAATCGATTACTGGAGCTCTAACAGCTGCTGTTGTTGACACTGAGGTCTTCTGCGTCTCTTCTTGTGTGAGTTTGTGGGGGAAGTTCACATTCTATGAATTGATTAGTTGTTAATCACAAGCTATGGTGGTAATCGCTAAATGCGTTAGAGAATTTTTTTAAGAGGAAAAGGTCAAACTTCTCTGATTCCAGCTTTTCAAATGTGATTATTTTACTCCTCTAAGACTGTAAACAGAATTATTTTGGGTTGTGGATAAATCAGGAGATGTGAGGGTGTCATCTCACCATTTTCAACAACTTATTGATTAATCGAGAAAGAAATCAACTGAATAATCCAAGTCCTCTTCCTGACACTGTGGAGAAGTCTTTGAAACAGTTTAAAAACCTTCATGTTCGGAAAAGATGCCCAGAAAGTAGAATCTAAGAAAGTAAAGCATCTTGTATGTGGTCAAATTGTTCCAAGAGTAGTGAGGGGTCCATCGGGAGGAACCAGGACCCTGGAACGTTCTGGCTACGGCCCGGCACATAATCATGGAAAACAAACATAACAACAGAATAAATGACTCCAGCTTTAAACATCAACTTTAACAACAAGGCTCAAGCTAATTCCTGGACACGTGACGGGAGAGCAACCCCAAAGAGAGCCTCGCCGGGTCCTGCTGACTCCTCAGACAGCTCCGCGATGCCGTGACTACACTAAACAGACTTCATAGGTGCCCATTCGGCTTTCAACACCGTCCACAAGTGAGCCCGGGGAGGCTTGATCGAGTGGGTTTGTGGGTTTCTTCTAACGCTGCGAGGACCTCTCCAGCCGACCCCAGCACGTAAACAAATAAAGCTCCAGTTTCATCATCTAGAGGGGGCTGTTTCCTGTCCAAACGCAGCCTTCAGCCTCCACGCACACACACACACCCCCACCCTCCTCTCCACATATACACACACAAAACTCTACACCTCCGCCTCATCAGAGCCGCTCGGCTCCCCCGCCCCCCCAAAATGCCAGCCTCTTTCCACTGCTCAATTGCCGAGAGGAATGGAGGGATTTGAGGGGAGAAAGAGGGAAAGAGGGGGATGGGTGGCTGGAGAGGAAGAGGGGATTGGGAGTATGCACGGGGATCTTATTGCAGCTTCATCCCACTGAAATATTTTGCTGTGTAGAAAAGTAAAAGAGAGAGAGAGAGAGAGAGACAGAAAGGCTACACTGCTGGGGCATCTAGATAGCCAGAGACCCCGGACCCCCACCGGGCCCTCCATGCCTCCCTGACAATAGGAGCTTTATGCAGGGGAGTGTTTGGTTGTCTTAACCGGCTTTGAAAAAAAAGGGAAGGAAAGCACAACGTAATAACACCAGCAAATGTAATTTACCCTTTCATGTAAACAGTCAGAGAGGATGCATGCTCGGTGTGTTTGCATGCACGACACACACACACACACACACACACACACACACACACAACGCAAAAACTTTTTCCAGCCATGCTTCCAAAACGTTCACGTGTTGGCGTGTCTGCTGTGACGACGCTCGTGTCTCACCTGTGTAGTCTCTTGGCGTGATGTGAGGCGGGCTGGAGGGGGGCGGGGGCACAGGTTCAGTGTTAGACAGACTTGAGTCTAGGGGAGGAAGAGGAAGCACAAGACGAAGAGTGAGAACCAGATCATCGGTCGACAGCAAGTCATTTATCAAGCAAAATATTCTCAGGCGAGAGCTTCTTGAAGGAAGGAAGAAAGGAAGTTGGTCGTCGAGTCTCATTCTGAGGACGTTTTGGGTCGAACGTCGGTTGGAATGAAACTAAACAGTCAACTATCTTTTTCCAGAATCCATTCAAGTGTGAGGATTTGCTGGTATAAACATTTTGGGTTTAGGGTCAGGAAAGCTATTTCAACCTAAATACAGTCGCACAGAGCGAAGAGCAGACACAAAGAAGAACAGGTAAAGTCGGCAGATAATCTGTGTTTCCAGTTTTACAAAAAAATGGCGTCGCCGACATCCTCTGTGTCTTTCATTGGTTTGTAATGTGGTGGACATTTTTCCAGACTCACCCAGTGGCTTGTGTTCGTCTGAACGGGACAGAGAGTACGGGGGAGGAGGTGAATCTGGAAATACAACAAACAATTCCGGTTAAGTTGGCGGCTGTCTGAACCCAACTATCAACTGAGAAATGAAACGACTGAACTCATACGACGGTTGCTACCACCGCACATGTTTGGAAAATGCCTACAATTGTCATAGTTTGTCTGTTTGTTCACATTCTATTCAGTGTGTCATGAACAAGGGCTCATCCCACGTGGACGTTTAAGGCAGAAGACATTTTTAACTTCAAATTCCAAACAAATAATTTAGTTTTCTGCCACAAAAAAAGGTTCAATCCTCAAACACAGCTCATGTTAACTATAATAAACTCAAGGTCAGCTGTTCGATCATCGAGTGATAAAAATAGAAACATAAAATGTGCATATATCGATCAGTGAGTTGAGGTACTTTACTTGAGTATTTCCAATTTCCACTATTTTCTGAATAAAATAAGAATTTAACAGTGCAGAATACTCGCTGTGCAAAATCAAGTTTTATAAGAAAGTTGAATCAAAAGAAGGAAATATTTTCAAGATACAAATGTTGATTATAAATATCAAATTTCTGTAGAGGATTACACAACTAGAAGTGACAATGACAAGAATACAACTAAAGTATTTTTTGAGGTACTTTACTTTAGTATTTCCATTTTCTGCTACTTTATACTTCAACGTTACAACCTTTTGGAGACAAATATTGTACCTTTTTACTCTGCTGCTTTTTTAAAAGTGTTTATTTTCATCAACACTCTGATTAAAAAGACTCTAATCCAGATAATGAATATAGAAGATAACGTCGACCCGTGCATACATGTAAACATGTGTTTAATTGACTTTTACTTGTACTTTTGAACTTAAACACATTTAATATCGGATCATTTAAGACTTTAACCCCAGAATGATTCGTACGTGTGACTTTTAACTTCACCAAAGTAACATTCTAACAAGATATCTTTACTTTCCTGCTCCAGGCTTCAGGTTTCATGAGATTTGTACCAAACATGAAGAGATGATTTACTCTAAAACCTCATGACTGCAAAACTGTCAACATATGTAGACACTGGATCTGTCTTCTCTAAGAGAGCGGCTCGATTCTCTAAGAGTTTGTCTTCCGTCTTTGTGTAGTTTTAACAGATCTTTTCACCCACACAGACTGTCAGGGTGACTTCTGTGTGGAGGCTGAAAGCTGTGAGCGGTTCTGCTGCTGCTCCTTCAGTCCAAAGTGGACTCGGGGGTTTGTGGCTGCGGCCCCTTTAAGAGCAGAGCCAGTAATTGCCGGAGTCCTCAGTCAGTCAGATACCCAGCGAGTCAGTCTGGCGCCAGCACTATGCAAACTGTATATTATCGGCACTCCTTCACCTAAATAACAAGAGGAGGACCTCCTTGTCAGAGAAAAAAAAAAAAGAAAAAGAAAAGAGCCTAAGTGCAACTCGAGAGCGACCTTCAATTGGATGATGTGGGAAGCAGCAAAGTTTGTGCGCACGTTTAAATAAGTGTGTAATGTGTTTGGAATGTGGAGAGGAAATCAAAGTAATGGTTGAACAAAGTAAAAAGGCGAGTTGTGAAAATAAAAAGTGGTTCCCAGCGGGGCTCGAGTTTATGTGTTTACGCCTGCAAATGTTGGCTGGCTTCATCTGTAATAATCGAAGAAAAAGGGATGATTTAACGGGTGTTTTCCTCTTTTTTTTTTAAGACACTTTGATCAACAATGCATTCTCTTTGAGCTGCAGGCCTCAGGCACACAACACTCCGCTTTACTGGAAATCCCCCATCTTTCATAATGCATCAATATTTATGATGCATAAAGTGATTAAATCAACGAGACGGAGTTTAGGCTTCTGGCCCTCCACCTGACTGCAGAGCTCATGAAGATGCTTGTCATTTGTGAACTGCTGCCATTGTTGATCATTTGCAAGCTGAAAGGTCTGACGCTCCTTACCTGGCCCACATAAGCGGCTGTAGTGATAGGGGTTGCAGCACACCTTCGCGCTGTCCACTGCGCCGAAGCTCTGGCAGTGGCTCAGCGTTTTGAGCCTGGCTGGCGGCGGCAGGTCGCTCCAGCGGTACATCTTACACAGGAGATACTGAGGAGGGACGTGGTGAGCCCCGAGCCGCAGCTCGGTGCCCGGCACCATGACGCACTCGCTGGACATCCCTCCTTTGGTCTCCACTGCCTTCACCAAGGCGTCCAGACATCTCTCCTTGAGTCTCTTCAGAAAAGCGTGAGCGGTGCCCGCCAGTTCCTCCTCCAGCCCCGCGTGCCGCGGTGCGCACTGAGGGCCCCCTCCGT
>OMLP01013808.1:14144-26000 GCA_900302685.1 Spondyliosoma cantharus
CACGTCACCGTCCGACTGTCGCCCTCTTGTCCCCGCCGGGAGCCTCTGTGCTCGGGGACGCACATGGCACCCCGGTCATCGTCCGGCTGCTCCTCTTCCTCCCTCTCCGCGCTCTCCGTCAGGTCTCCAGCCTCCCCTGTGAGTCCCGGAGCCGGCTCAGTGTGTGTCACCGACCGCTGCTCGTGCCTGTGGAGCTTTCCCGAGTGTCTGCCGCACGGACCGTTCCGTCCTCCCTCACCTCGTCTGCTTCCATCCCGCCCGTCGCTCTCGGTGACCAGACGGCTTCTCCAGAGTCGCCGAACAAGACCTGAGCGTTTCGACTTGAACATACGACAACCTAGACAGTTTTGGATGCGTCCTGTCGGTCCCGTCCGGGTCCCGGGAGATGCCACATCGATTTACACTCGTCGCGCAAGACCGGGGGTTTGTGCACGGTGCGCGCAACACGCGCAGCCGGTGGTCACCGTCGTCTGGCTCTCCCGCAGCATTAGAAAGAAATATTCAATCATGCGTTGCGTTAAACATCACTGAGCGTCTGAAGAAGGAGAAGGCTGACCTGCTGTCGCCAACTCAATTAAGCCACAACTTTTGCCACTAAGCCTTCAGCTCCCCAACACTCCGGAGATCCCGCACACAGCCCGCAAACCATAGTTAGAGCAGTATCAGTTTACATCAACGCGAACAGCATCAGGAACATACATCCAAAAGTTTCTCCTTCAGCTCCGTGAACCCCCTGATCCGTAAAATCCCTCCTTCACCCCGAGATAAATCCTGAACGATCCCGATGGCTTTCTGCCGCTGAGGTCGGAGGCGGTAATCCCGCTGCAGAGTCCCGGGGACAGAGCAGAGGTGGTCGGGGGACTCCGGTGCCAAACTCCGGGACGGGTTCCGTGCTGAGAAGTTGTTTTAAAGAGAGCTGGAGTTACTCCACTCTCCACTCCCCTGCACACACACACACACACACACACACACACACACACACACACACACACCAGAGTCAAGGCAGAAAGAACACAACCGGGCTCGCTCGACTAAGACTTTCAAAATAAAACCCACATAGAGAAAATATTCATTCAGATTTTAAGTTTCAACAGTTGAAATGAGTTAATGTTAGTTTTAAAACGTTTTTTCTCTTTTGCATCCAAAAGTGTGTATTAAAGTACATATTCTGTAAAGGCTGTAGATTCTTAAAGGGACACTGTGTAGTTTTGGAGAAGCGTCAACAACTCAGATTTTTTATATTTGCAATATTGATGATGCAATAATACAAACTCAGACATATTTATCTTTTCCAATAAGTGAATAAACAAGCTGATCTCAGAGGAAAATAAGGTCCCCAGGAGCACTGCTCGAAGACAGAAAGGTGGCAGGGTCCGCCACATGTACACAAAGTAAAACAGTGTAAATTGTGTTGTCCTCCTTTAAGGGCCTCTGCACAGGAAATAACACTGACAAATACTCGAGTAAACCTGCTTTGGAAAGATGTTTCTTATCATTTATCATGAAAAAGTAGATTTTGCAAGATTTTATTCAACAAATCTATAATTTCCTGGGAAAGTGAGCTATGTTTTAATTAATGTATTTATTTAACTGATTATGGAAATAGTTACTGCTTAAACCAATCACCTTTTTTCAAACCAAGTACATATTAGTTATGTATAACTTGTTATTGAAAACGTTCTTCATTACGTGTGTTTGATAGTTTCCATTTGTATGTCCAACTCACCTGATGTGCCCAATCTACGGTTTCTAAAAAGTTTTCCACGGTGGCCCTGAGGGTCAAAACACAACAACACGCCATAAAACAAAACGATTTTTTGAGATGTTGTCTTGTTT
This sequence comes from Spondyliosoma cantharus, assembly GCA_900302685.1. Taxonomy (NCBI): domain Eukaryota; kingdom Metazoa; phylum Chordata; class Actinopteri; order Spariformes; family Sparidae; genus Spondyliosoma; species Spondyliosoma cantharus. Next base: position 15,981 of record OMLP01013808.1, read on the forward strand.
TGACTCTCAGGGCCACCGTAGTGTCACAGAGAATAGTGGAAAAAAACATTCAATCTTTTAGAAATTAAACATCATGCTTTTATTTTGAAACCCAGATCTCTGAGCCTCCCGTGTAATACTGTCTGTACTGACTCTACCTCCCTCTCTCTCTCTCTCTCTCTCTCCCTCCTCTCCCCTTCCATTCTCTCTCCACTGACTCTCCCTCTCTCTCTCTCCCACTGACTCTCCCTCTCTCCCTCTCTCTCTCCCTCTCTCTCTCCCTTCCTCCCCCCCTCCCTCTCCCGGGGCCTCAGAGGAAAGCTCTGGAGCCATTGGTTGATTCCCGCCATCATGTGCCAGTCTAGACACTTTGGCGGCTGCTGGGAGCCGCACTGATTGTTGCGCAAACAGGTTTCAAGTTTCTTAACTCTTAAAGACGCAACATCCTGCTCTGCTGTGCTCTGCACACACTGGAAACGTCCTGCAGCGTCCTGATCACACTGATAAATCCCATCGATCCGCTGAACAGATGCATGAGAACAGAAACATGTGCAGCAAACAATCCGAGGCTGGTGGGCTGGATTTATGAATGAGCCTCTCCAGAAACTCATTACTGTAACGTATAAAGACTTATTGATGAATCTGAGGTGTGTCACCACGTTGTGTCCGCTTTATAATTATTATTCGCTCATTAAAGGCGAAAAAACGAGTTTAAAGGTGGAGTCACAGCCACCTCATGCTTTAAGAATGTAAAGCTGCTTATGTGTGTTTATTAGTCCAGACAAATGGAGACATGGAGGGTTGAGCTGTGAAAACATGAAGCTGAACACGACAGTGAGTCCCTGCAGCTCCTGGATCAGATGGAAAATGTTTATTTCCTTTAGTTTGACCAAGTGTCTGAACTCTGATTGGTCATAATATTTGATGACATTAACTTTCAGCAGCATTTCAGTTTTGTAGCATTTAATTAAAGCAGTATTTTATATTATTTATAGTTAAATCAGTTGTAATGCATCATAAGTTATTATTTTATTTTTATTGCAATTAATTTATATTTCAGTGCAGCCAAAAAATATCTTTTGTATTAGCAATTTGTTCCTTTTTTCTCTCGTGTTTTATAGATCCAGTGATTCAAGAAACAACACGGAAAAAACAACAATGAAAAACTGTATCCATATATCACATCTCTACATATACATGAACATGTAGTTACATGCATTCATTTCATTCACACATTTTCCATATATAAAATCTTGTTGTGGGCCAATATATAAATATTCTGTCATTATTGTGATAAACATCTGTTTTCCTCTGACATGTGATGGAGTAGAAGTAATGGGAACACTTTCTAAGGGACGTGTGCTTGTAAGTTTAATATTATTGTTATATAAGCGGTTGTCATTATAATAACTCCTTAACTTCAATATCTAAATGCACTTGCGTCTCAAAATATCTCAAAACCCTCTTCTTGATATTTCTTTTTACTTTGAGAGGAAAATCATCACCTGTCCTGTGTGTTCGGAGCTGCAAAGTAACTAAGTACTCAACATTTTCTAATGCATGAACAGTTGTAAGGGACTGTGAGACAATTGTAGGTCACAGTTATTCAGCAGTAAGTATGTGTTGATTTTAACTCCGCTGCACGACAGGAGGAGTTACCAGACTGTTTCAGTATTTAGATCATAACTGTACAACATTAAGGAATTGATGAAATGTTAATATAACAATAACAAGACATTTTAAATGTTATTTTTCATCAAATCAAGCACTATTTTTAATTTTTTTTACTGCAAATCCCTCCATAATCCAAAGTTTAATGAAGCGAGGGCGCTGTGAAGCCAGAGACCACTGTTCAGGATGTGTTTCAACCTTTTGTAAAGGTTTGGATATTTTAAACAAAAAGACATTTTTCCAGCTGGATATTTTTGATCAGACAATTTAGAAGCTGAATTTCATATCGGGAGGTGGAGCGGATGGTGGTGGAGTTAAGGTTGACGAGAAGGCTGCAGCCAGTAACCACCGTTTGAGACTGTGTTTCAACAAACTCACACATATAAGTGCGAAACAACTGGATATTTTAAAGGAGACCTCGGGACAATTTCCAGTTATGCAAGTTGCACCAAAAAACAGATATTTTTGAGAAGAAGTCTCCAGCCGTGTTTGTGGCGACCAAAACAGGTATTTTTAGCCAAAACATGATCTTTTCTTAAACATAACCAGGTGTTTTTTGTGCCTTAATGTAACCTGACCATTAGCACAGCATGAACATTTAAAACTGAACATATAGAAACATAAAGTTTCAACATATCACACTGAAAGTTTGTCCTTTAACGTACCTGCCACACATTCAAGTGGTCGGAAATTAATTTTCAACCTGTAAGAATTATGCACGACTTTGATACAATCCTTTCAAATTGGTCAGGAATCTTTCACAGTAGCTCAGTTTGTGAATGAGAGTTTGGAAGAAAACCATATGTAAGTGCAGACTTTTACAGATTGAGGTTAAGTTGCAAATCCCAACTGTCTGAATAGAGAGTGGTCACACAGTTGAGCAGAGCGAGCTATTGAAAATGAGTAACAAGGAATATGGGGGGTAGACGGGGGTAAACAGGGGGTTAGGGTATCCCCCAGTGGCATCACGCCAGTCCTCCAACAGCCCTGCCAACGTGAGCGCCTCCACCGCCGCTCAAGACTGGCATTTTAACAACTCTACAAACGTCGGTTCGGAGGATGTTATGGCCGTAGGATTAGCTTCCTGGTGGCTGACCGTTCACACCTCGTATCAGAAGCGTTAACCCTGCGTGTCAGTGACATGTCCAGTAAAAAAACTGAAAACGAGTGTGCCCAAACTCTGCTCGGGTATGTGAGGGACGACAGGGCTGGCTGAAGACGTGGGAGTCAGGTTACAATGAAGGAGGAGAGAGGGAGTCGAGGAAGAAGAGGAGATCTGTGTGTGTGTGTGTGTGTGTGTGTGTGTCTGCAGAGGGGTTCACTGGGCACCTGTTCAAAATGTGTTCCCCTGTGTAACTCAATCAGATCCAGAGATGCAGAGAGGGTGTTTTGGAAGAGCTTCATCCAGAGTTGAACGTTTCAGCGGCCACACGAACATGAAAAAAATGATTTATTGCTCTGTAAAAACAACATATATTTTAAACAAATGGATCTCAGAGGAGCACCGACCATCCAACATCAGCCGACATCTTTCACTGTCAAAACTGTTGTTGTTTTACACAAATTATTGTTTGTTTCGTTATCGATTTAAAAATAAATGAAAGAAAAAGTCTGATGAGTGAAACACATAAATCAAAGTGGGCGTAACACACATACCTACTAGTCAACACTGGAACACACAGCCAATGTTGTCAAAGTGAAAACACAGAAGAATTATTTCCAGGTGTGGCTTAAACACCGGACGCATTTTTATCGCAAATATGACCACTTATAATAACCGTTCAAGGAAAAACTCAATAAGCGTAGGATACCTGGAGAAGTGGCCTTTGATTGGACAAAAGCGGGAAAACGATGTTGTAATAACAGCAAGAGTGACATCAAAAGGCCCAAAGTCCAACCAAGTGGTAATTAATGCGAGTCAGGTTGCTGTCAAGGTCAAATACAGTTCTCATAGTGTGCAATAAAAATTACTGTGCACATAATGAGTGACTTATATACATACCGACCAAGTGCAATACGTTGACGTTATTCCTGGTTAGTGCGATACGAGAATTATCTACAATAAATCAACAGCTAGTATGTATACAGGGAGCAATCAGCAGATACTTGAGTCAAAGTAAAGATAGCGTGTTGAAATGGTCACTAGGGTTAAACAATGTCTGAGTCATTTGAGTCCTGCTATATATATCTCAAAAATGGCACGTTGCTGATGAATTGAGGACTCTCTCTCTCTCTCTCTCTCGCAGTGAAGCTGCTGTGTAGTCTGGTGATACGGCAGCAGGGTGACTGTGGTCGTGTTGTCTTTTAGTATCCTTTGGACTCTGCAGACGTCTCACGTCGCCGATATACAGCTCAGTCCTCGAGAAAAAGTCTTAAAGCTGTTTAATATTAATTGTACTGAAAGTGAAACTCTCAGCAAAAAGCAACCTAGGCTTTATTTGTGAATGTATATGAGTCAAACCTTCAGGTAAAAGCATAATTGCGATGAAAGAGGCACTTTTAAGATTTACTGTATTTTTGTTTTCGGGCAAGTTAATTTTAGCTAGCATAAAAATCTGTATTTTTAAAACACTAAGAAGACTCGACGCAACATGAAACTTTGCACGTAGCATCACCAGGGTCTCTACACATGAACACGATCATTGAGAACATTGTGTCCACAGAGTTACTAAAAAGAAGGTTTTTGATCTACTCATGTTAGCTGCTGTATCTCCGGCACGCGGCCGTCATGACAGTCAAAAAGTGTTAATCCGCCGTCGGCTCCTCTCTCTCTCTCGCCTCGCCCTTTCGTCAAGCTCTTGGATCTCTTCGTCCGTAAGCTTGGGCTCAAAAAGGTGGACGTCTGTCAAACTCGAACACACCCTAGCACCATTGTATCGTATTCTTCATACCCAGTCATGTCTTTAGGTGTCTCCTCTCGGTCTTCATGCTGTTGTGCTGTGTCTGTGTCACTCAGGTCACCGGTAGCATCCTGGCTTCAACAACAACTATCCACGACAGATCTCACAAGACTTTTCCGGCTTTTGATTGTAGTATTGTTTCTTATATGAGGCTTCTTTTTCAACTGAAGGTCAATATTGTTTTTCGCTAACGACAAAACAACAAATTATCTGCATTTATATGGAACTAAGCTTGAGGAGCGTTCCACCATTACTCTTCTTACGTTTTGTCTGCAATGACGGCCGCGCATACAGCAACTAATGTGAGTAGCTCAAAAACTCTCTTTTTAGTAAACTCTGTGTACACAAACAATGTTCTGTGATCGTGTTCATGTGCAGAGACCCTGGTGATGCTACGAGCAAAGTTTCATGTTGTGTCGAGTCTTCTTAGTGTTAAAAATAGAGATTTTAATGCTAGCTAAGTAACTCGCATTTAAAATTAACTTGCCCGAAAACGAAACTACGGTAAATCTTAAAAGTGCGTCTTTCATCATAATTATGCTTTTACCTGAAGGTTTGACTCATATATATTCACAAATAAAGCCTAGGTTGCATTTTGCCGAGAGTTTCACTTTAAGTATCAAAAGTAGTTTAATGGCTTGATTACAAGTAAAAGTAAATTATACATCCATTTAAATGTATATACTGTTTACTACGTGTCGACCAATTATTGTTATGGCTTAACATTACATCAGATATTTAGCTTTCTTATTTAGAATCAGTGTTTCGTAACACTCATGAATAAATCATCAACATGTTGTGCGCACATGTGGATGTAGAAGACTAGTACATCATTTTTTATTGTTAAATTGAATATAACTTTTCCAGCTGTCTTATAACATTTTTGATGAGTCTTTGATATTATTTGCAGCTTAAAACCAATTACTTTTTCACAATTTCAAGCCTGGTTTGTTGCAGCAGAATCAAGTTAGCAAAACATGATTGCGTGTTTTTATTTATCAGAAGTACTTCTAATTCTTTTAAACATATTTTACCAGAAAAACATCTTTTCTTTTATATGTGAGAACTGTAAACAATGAAAATAACTGTCTTGCTTACAGCTGGAGGATTTATTTCATGAAATATTTTGTGAATTATTTATCGTCCGACCATCATAATACCTAGTAAAAGACCACTGTTTGACACTGCAAGTGTGAAAACACTGGATGAGTTTCAGGAGACGTCGGGACATTTTCCAGCCATATTTTTGCCGACAGAACCAGATGAGCGAAAACATGAACGTTTTCTAACTCCAGCCTCACCAAGTGTTTTTTGTGCTGAATCCTAACCAGACCAAGCACAGAGTTGTTACAACATGGATTGTAAATTGGATATAAGAAAAACATTTATTCTGCAAAGTTGGTTGACTGGATGAGAGGCAGAAATGTCAGAGATCCTAAAATGTCAGCACTCAGAACCTGGACACAAAAAAACCCCACAACTATCTGCGTGAATAAACTCCAGTATGAAAACATTTGCGTATACTTTGGGTGAACTGACCTTCTAATAGAATCTGTGTCACTCCAACAATCACTACTGACGCCATGTCAAAGCGTCCCGGTTGCGTGTGCGTTGGTGATAAGGTGTGTGTGGGAAGCGGCGTGTGGTGGCGTATAAAGGTTGGTGGGAGAGTAGACAGGGTGTCCGGCACCAAACCAGCTCCCAAAATAAACGCAGTCCCTGTGTCTCTGTCTGTCCAGTGGCAGACCCGCAGGCTCCCACAGCTCCAGCAGCAGAGAGGAGTCTGAGGCCGGGCTGCCCGTCACAGGAACAACATGTCATCAGCTTCATCGCTCCACTAATGGCCCTCCTCTAGACCAGAGACATGGCAGACAGTGTGTTGCCCCACCAAGGCGGCAGTTTACTCTGCACTCACACACACACACACACACACACACACACACACATGCGTACATAAACATTCATGCACGCACAAACACTCTGCTGCCCACTCCCATCCACTTACAGGCCAGCACTGGAGAGACTAGGAGGCCCCCTTATGAAAACATGCAGGGGTGCTGGAGATAATGTCTAGCCAGACCTCTGGACTCACGCCAGGCTGCCCTCTTAATATGAGCTTCATAGGAATCTCTGCACAGAAACACTGCCAAGGGTCAGTAACGTTAGCCAGCTAAAATATTTATGTGTTTGGAGCCGATCCTGACCTAAAGGAACAGTTCAACAGTTTACTCACTTTCTTGTGAAGAGTCAGACGAGACGTCTGATACCACTCATATATGTTTACAGCCAGTGGACAGTTAGCTTAGCATAGAAAACAGGAAACAGAATAACGACCAGCTGTGTCCAATGATGATTAAATACAATACAAAACAAAACAGAAAAGCACCAATTGTTTTTATCATAACAAGATATAATCATAATTAGAGAGTTTTAAAAGTGTTGGTTTGTGGGTTTTGTTCGACCCCTTGGACAGCTGATGGAGACTTGTATTAATAATCTTCACTGATTCTCTGCAAAATAGCGGATAACCATATTTCCCATTTCCCAACATTCCTCATTAATATTAAGTTACAGGAAGCTTAGCTGGGAATAGCTAAAGACTGGAGACAGGGAAACAGTTAACCTAGCTCTGTCCATTGGTTACCAGTTACCAGTCATCATGCTAGGATAAGCTGGCTGCTAAAATTTTGCCTAATTACGAGACAGAGCCAGGCTAGCTGTTCCCTTATCTCCAATCTTCATGCTAAGCTAACTAGCTGCTGTCAGTTGCTCCATATTTAACAAACAGATATGAGACTGCTATCATTATTCCCATCTAATTAATTGCAGGAAAGTGAATGACAATAGTCCATTTTCCTTTAAATACTAAGTTACAGTTAGCTTAGTTAGCATAATGATTAAAAACAGGGGGAAACAGCCAACTTGGCTCGGCCAAAAGGTCAACAAATTCTGTATATCAGCACCACAAGTTCTATCTTGTTTGTTAACTTATACAAAACCAACAAAAAAGATCAAACTGAACCGGTCTAACTGCCTCTCTGTCTTTATGCTACGCTAAGCTAACCGCCTGCTTTTTGTTGCTTTATATTTAGCATACAAACATGAAAGCGGTATCGGGCCTCTGATCTAGCTCTGGGCAGGAACCTCACACCTTAAGAGAGCGCAAGGAGTCAAGACGCCGCCTGAACCGCTTTCCTTGTTCACAGATCTCAGTTGAGCACACACCCATCCCTGTCTGCTGGACTTCTGGCACCAGAGAGGGCGTAATCAAGCCTCGCTCTGCCCTCTCACTCACAGTTCAGCTCTAATGCTCCACCATCCCTTTGAAACTGCACTCAGCTCCCCTTTCAATGAATTTCCATGCACTTTTTTTTTTTTTTTTTTTCAAGGGCCACTTATTTATTTTGTTTCTCTCTCTTTGTGGGTCCGACTCTCACGCTCACCACTGGGGCCGGGCGAGCCGCTGACTGCACTAGTTAGCTCATTAATCACTCTTCTCCTCTGCCTCGTTCTGAGAAACAGAGTCACTAATTAATGGAAAGCACTTTATGACAGAACACAGGGGTTTCCTGGAAATTAACCATTAATCTAGACTTCCATTATAGGTCTAATAGCATGAGGTGGGCGGGGATGGATGGGTTTGAAATGGTGGAAAAGGGTGATGACAGTAACACGACGCTGGAAACAAGAGCTGCTTAAAAAAGTGTGTAAAACCTCATTAATGTTAATGCAGGCATTAGCTGAGTTAACAAGCGGGCAGGTTGATGGATGACGCATCAACTAGCTGCATGCTCAAACAGACATGTCAGAATATTTAGAAAGGAATCCGGTTGTGTTTATGTGCACTGATGCAGACTCACATGTCGACTAATCCGGGACAGTTATGAGGATTTAAAGAGAAACTGGGTGAGCATGAAGCAAAGGTCTGAGCTCACACACAGAACATTGTAATTACACAGCACATGCCACAGACCGTCAGGACATCAGGACATTATCAGTATCAATGGTTGCATCATATTTCCCCATGCCTCACAGAGCTGCCGGAGCATAAATTCCTCTCGATTTGAGATCCTGTTACACTCAAAGAACATTTGAGGTTACAATATCCTTCCTATCAACCGGTTGGTTCACTGGAAACTTGGATGCAAAACGTTCAACTAAACAACTTTGTTTTTTTTAAATCTGATCTAAAATTAAAGTAAAATATGGCCAAGCAGTTAGAGGAACGCTCTGCAGTAGAGGCAAACCTGTCATCCACTCATCATACCAGCTTCTTTTGTGAGCGTTTCACCTTAAAATGCCCAATTTCACTGCAGCTTCTCTAAAATATTCCGATGCGTGGAGCAGTGTCTTCAGGCATTTTGTGATGAAATTGCAGGAGCCACTGAAAATTGCAAAAACGGTCGCCTTTTTTCATATAATCACACACACACTGATTTAATCACATATCCGACTTGATGTTTTGAATAAAGCTTTGACTACATGTTTCAACATTTCATTTGGAAATCTTTTTCTATTTTCTGTATCACACATGTGCAACACAAACACCTCTTTTTGATTTAAACTATCCTGACACTAACATTTGCCACATGTATTTTGATTAAACTCAAGTTGATACTTTATAGCAACTTTATGTAAAAATTGGAATTTTGTGTGAATTGGCTCCCTCACAGTTTCTGAGTGCAGCACCGTGGTCGTAAATGTGTCGGACGTCATGTAGGTGCTAACTACTAACATAACTCATTACATAACATAGTGCTGAAACAAGACCGATTACAAGACGCTGTACCATCAACATGACTCTGAAGCTGGTATTGAAGGTATAAACAGTTGTTGCTCCAGGCGCTAATATAACAGCCTGTCATGGTGATTTGTGTCTGTCCACACATTTCAGTCATTCTCCAGGCGAGTTGTACAACAGAAAAGTATTTGTCACTGGACGACTTTTGTTTGTGTTCCACTACAATGTTACGCAGTTTAGCCCCTCGGTCACAAGAGGCCCCAGACGTTTCTCATAACCCTTAAAATAATGTGCAGGGGAGCAAGACTATCGTCAGCCCTGAAACCCTCTTTTGTGAAGAACATCAGGGAATTTTAACAGTCATTTTTGTCAGTAAATGTGAGCTGTTTGTATCACGTTTGCATGTTCACAACCAGAAAACAAGGAAGTGAGTTTGGTGACGTACAGTGTTTTGCATAGGGGACTGTCACGAAGCATTATGAGACAAAGAATTTGCAGAAAAGTTGCTGCGATTGGAACAAACTGTCACAGAATTCATGGAGATTGGTTGAATTTGCCTTGTTGTGATCTCAACATTGTGACTACCTGGAGACACTCACTGCGTTTACATGCACAGCTTAGTCGGATTACAGCCATAGTTCGACTATGCTACTCAATCGGACAACTGCAATTGTCCGAGTATAAGAAAATCGAATTATTGGGCTGAAGCATGTCATACCTGGTACGATA
>OMLP01013808.1:33061-60508 GCA_900302685.1 Spondyliosoma cantharus
ATAATTGACCCATCAATTGATTATGAATATGCTGGTTTGTCGCAGCTCTAAAATTGTTAAAATATGAAGAAAAAAAAACCTTTTAGACTAAAAAGTCTTTTAGTCTCTGAGCGAACAGTCCTGACGTCACAAATAACTTTATTAATCATGTCACGTGTGATATTTGAGTAAAAAATTAAAAAGCAGTAATACAGTTTCCGTTTTTATTTCACATGCGTGTGCTGATTGCCACAAATCAAAACTGGCAATTGGTGCCTCAGTATAACAAAATGTTCATGCTGTGCTACAAATGTCAGGAACATTATTTTATTACCTCCAATGAAAGAAGTTTTGTGAATGAGTGGACTGTTGGTGTATTGCCCAACCAAAACCATGAGTGAAAGGCATAATTAGTTGCACGTGAATGTGGAGGAAAAGTAAAAACAATTGAAAAAGTTTTAGAAAACAAAATAGGAACTTAAAGCATTAAATAGGAGGCTTCAAGTCAAAATGTTTCTCTGAGAATGACATTATAACCACTGAATTCATTCAATAATCACTTTACTTTAAGTCGTGACTGAGGGCCTAACGAAACAGGCACACTGAGGATTTTTCACAACAAAACTAAATAAAACTTCTTGAAGAACATAATAATGATCAAACTTTTATTGCAAAACTTGATTTACATCCAGTTGACTGAGATAAGACTGAACAGCTTACAAACAAAATATCTCGGCTCTGTAATGAAGGCTCGCCGATGAATTCTGTTACATTTTTGAACAATAAAATTAAATAAAGGAAAAGATGTGGCCTGACAGAAAGCGTCTCTGACAGAGTGAATTCAGTCGGCTGTGGTTTCGACTCACTTTGTCGTTGGTGTATCGGAGGGTCGTTCCCACGAGAACATCTGATAGAAGTCTGCAGTGTGACGGGACTGTGCAACAGCAAAACTCTCAAATCTCTGCATGAGGACAAATGATATTTGGGCTGTGACATTATCTAAATTGGGATGATTTCATTTCATAATTTAGGGAGAGAATTTGATTACAGGAGAAAGCAGAAAGAAAACAAACATGGAAAACAAGATCCCACAGTATCAGATTCAGATCGACTTTAACTCAATAACAACATTTCTTCCTAAATAACTTATGAGTCCCTCACTATCTGTATATTAGATTCTGTGTATAAAAAAATACTGCTCCGTCTGCTCCGCAGCATCAGAATCTCTTCGTCTGTCTGCGTTCTTGTCTTCTCTGCTTCTTCTCATTCACTTCCTCTGGTGCTGACGGACTTTCTGCCATAAACCAGGGGCCCAGGAAGTTCACCCACAGCAGGTGCAGGGCTCTGGCCGGGGCCTGACACACACAGATCAAATTATGAGACATGAATCACAGAAATATAACAGCAAACTAAAAGGGGAACATGTTCTGCTCAAGCTCTTACCAGCAGCCAAAGATACCAGAAATAAGAGGAGATGGCGCTGAGGACTTGTACTATGGCTGTGAGCAGGATGACGTCCTTCAGGTGCCTACGATCACAACAAACACACAATAAATGATCATTTTTCTACGCACACACAAGAGGCACTTTGTGCTCTTCAGCAAGGAAAGACAAGGCAAGTTAATTTATAAAGTACCATTTAAACAAGGCAATTCAAACTGATTACATGGGCATAGAAATCCACTGAGATAAGACTTTAAATGTTTTTGTTAAATGGCATTAAAACAAAGCAAAAACAAGCCAAATCAGTATTTTAAGATTAAAATAAATGCCATTTAGAAGACAATACAAACAAGAGCAAGCAAATACATAATTAGGATTGAAAAAAACAAAGTCACAGTAAACAGTAATATTTATGCCGTGATCTTAAATGAGACTGTTTAAGCAAACCTCGGGTAGTCAAGCAGCTTGTTCCACAGGTGGGGAGCATGAAAACTAAAAGCAGCACCACCTTCTCGTGAGCACCAACTGGGATTTCAACGTTTATTTCTAGTTAAACTGGGTGATATTCAGTCTGAACGTCCAAGACGTCTTTTCACCAGCTGAAATTCAGTTACATCGTCACAATCACAAATTTCTGTCATCATGTTTAGAATGTGTTTTCCATATTTTTATTTCTCATATTTCACAGGTAGGTGAAATGTGCTCTTCATGAAGATGTAATGAGTTAATGTTTCAATAAAATCTCCTCAATATGGAAGTACAGAGGCTGTGAGCTGCCAGCAAGACGCTTCCAGGACATAATAATAACAGGAGCAGGTCTATAGTGAAATAAGACATTGAGCTAACTTCTTCAAAGTTAATGCGCGAGTATCAAAGCGTTACAGCTCTGACAACGTCGAACCGAGACGTGTGGAGTGAGACGTACATGGGATGGCAGAGCAGCTGTTCACTAATCAGACTGGTGGTTAGATCCCTGACCCCTGCGGTGAAATGGCGTTCAAAAATAGTTTGTCGCAGGGTTTGTAATAGAGACGTTTTTCCATCTTCTACAATGTGCAAATAATAGTCCATTGTCATTCTGGTTCCATGTTTCTCAGCTGAAGCATCCAGCATCGTAAATCCCAGTGAAATATCGTCTGAATGTGAACGTTTAATCAACTACTTCAAATAATAATATGTGAAAAAACTTCCACGTGCACGTAGGCTAAATATGGACTCTCTCTTCCCGATATATTCGTTTTCTGGGGATGACTCACTCTGCCATTCCCTGCTCCATGTTTAAGTCGATTCCTCCGTCCAGGAGACTTCCATCCTCAGCAAACACCGGCTTGGCCATAGCCGACATGGAGCGGTAGCTCCCGACATACACTGCTAGTGCAAACATGAGCAGCAGCTACAGGAGGAACACAAGGTTTAGGGTCGCCCCAGGAAGGGTTTGGTGTCACAGGCAATTACATAAGTTATGTGGATGTTAAATCATCTTGTAAAACTCACCCATGTCCAAAATGTAGACGAACTGTAGAAAACCAAGAGATTTACAGCAGCATATATTGCCTGCAAAGGACAAGCAGGAAGATTTAAGTTACTAATAAATTAGTCGATCTACTGAAAACTAATTTACAGCTACTTTGATAATCTATCTACAAGAAGCAAAAACGTTAGCTGGCTCCAAAGACTGCAGCATCCCTCTACTTGACACTTCAACATTTCTGTCGCCTGAAACACAAGCGCAGCGTCGATGTTCTTACATTAGCTCCGAGGATGACTCTTGTGTAGAACTTCAGCGTTGCCTCGTTCTCCTCATAGATCTGCTTCTTTCCCTTTGTGCCAACTTTACCTTTGGGCTGTTGGGTGAAACACAGAGATCAGTTTTAGTGACATCAGGCTGTTTTTCAACCACATTAACCAATCAATGCATTTTGAGTGAAAGCAGGTGTAGACGGGTCTTTCAGACATGCCTCTCTGATGGTACTTTGACAGACCTCCTGCTTTCTGAAGGCAGTAAATGGATCAGACATTGATCACCATTTACACTCAGTAACAATAACGGAGATCTCACTTAACTTTCCACCCTGGAAGGTTTTGGTGTTTTGTTCCTGACTGAATATTTCTCTCTTGTATTAGTAGAAAGGAGATGAGAGAAATTGTTTTTGTCATCTTATTTCCAGGAGGTTGTGTTTTCACCCCCGTCTGTTGGAGGATGGTTCTCGGACCACAATACATGCTTATAACTTTTAGTGTGGATTCTGATAAAGGAACGGATCCAGGCATTTATTTTCTCAAATTCGGTAAAATTTTCAAGGAATGAAGCACAGATCATTAGTATAGAGTAAGAGTATTTATGTGGCTGTTATCTACGAGTGAATATAATCTGATGCAGGTCCTGGTCTGGTGTGATTAAATTATGGTTAAAGGAGCATTCTGTAGTTTCGGGAAGAAATTTCACTCAGAAGAGAAAGATCTTCACTGATACCTACAGAAACTAAATACACAAACTTCCTTTTTAATGACTAAATAAACACAATCTCATACCACTGTTTATATGTGGCGGACCCTGCCACCTCTCCAACTTCTACTTTATTTTCCTCTGAGAACTTCTTCTGAATTTGAATTTGAAATTGAATTTCTTCTCCAAAACAACACAATGCCCCTTTAAGCAGTCATGAGTGGTTTAATATGGAGCGATACTATCAGGACAAAGGATTCGGCTTGATTGAATTAAAGGGGACTCAGTACTGAGCGCCATTCTGATTTTCCAAATATAATAAATAAAGAGAAACGTTTAACTCTAGACCATCTTTTTTGTGTGTAAAAATGAGTTGAATACATTCAAACAAAACTTTGCACGGCTGAACATTTAATGCCACTTGCAATGTCTGAACTGCAGGAGGTGAACGTGTCACAATATGTCGTAACACTGTAATAAATGAAGCATTGTGGCACTACAGAGATGCCAGATCATCATTTTTATGTTTTTCAGTGAACATGAAATACAAAAATGTCCATGCTTACTAAATCGTGACACATATTGAACTCATAATAAGTAGATATGAATGTAGTTGTTTATTTCACATGGTAGTAGCCTGCTACATGGTTGTATACAGTAAATACAACGTCTAATGTTTAATTAAGTCATTATACAAATAAATCTAAAGTCTGGATGTGACTGCCCAGATGATCTGTGCAGCATTCCGACGTGTCGTAGCTGTGGTTCAGCTTTGTGAGACGTTCAGTGTGTAGAAGAAGAAGCTGGCATCAATCAGATAAGACACTTATTACTGTAATGTTAATGCAGCAGTGAATGTAGAAGCGACTCATGTGTCAGTGTTGCAGCTGCAGTGTGTGAGCTTCTCTCACCGCCATCGGCTCTCTGACCCGCTGCTGTTGATCTCTTCCTCGGCCTCTTCTTTGACATCGACCTGTGACCCGCCGCCGCTGCTCTCCGTTTGTTGTGTTACAGCATCAAAAATCAAACTCTAAAGTCTGTCAGCGGCGGAATTGCTTGTAACACATCAGCATTTGGGATTTCTGGGGAGCAACATATCCGGCGCATGAATATGTCGTCATCAACTCCGCGTCCTCCAGTGTTGCGACAGATGGGGAAGTTTGGTGCCAGGGCGCCACCTGCTGGTCAGTGCTAAAACACATTTATTAGGCAAAGTAATACTCATTTTTATTTTTAATCTTAAAGAAATGGAATAGAAACAACAGCTGCACCTATAAGATTGATATTATTCTGAGTAAAAAACACTTTCCCACGTAACCTATGTTCCTCTGAGAACAGCTTGTTTATTCAGTTATGGGAAAGATAAATATAAAATTTTGTATTATTACCTCAGTTTGAATTTCTTCTCCTCAAAACTACATAGTGCTCCGTTGAGTATAGCAGACAGTCTCCTTAAATTGACCTTTTGATTTGAGTCAGACCTGCGATTGTTGACAAAGGGTCTGCTGAAATAAAAAGAAAGAAAATAATATTATAAACAGTCAGTGTTACTAGTTTATTACACTTAGAGCAGGGTAGTAAAGAGGTGGGGGCGCCCATAGACGTATATACATAGACGCCTCATTGAGCGCTGGACCGTATGTCGACGTCGCCATATTGGATGTGGCAGCTCAGCTCCTTCTACAAAGTGTTATAAGTTAATGCCTCTCATTTACACATTCACACACAAATATATTCAGGAAACAGAGAGGAACCAAAATCAACGCCTGTAACGTTCTCTGATGATTATAAATATTAAATAAAAGTTCAGTATACAAGTCGGCACCAAACCACAGGATATATTATTCTAATGTTTTTATGTGTTTACAGCTGCTAATGTATGTAACTCTGTTACTGTGACGATACGTGACAGTTAAATATTGAATCTGAGTCTATAATAACCAGATCCTGACATGTAAATGTGACATCCCCTCTTTATTTGGTTGTTCTCTTCTTTCCAAGTCCTAAGCTACTTTAGTGTTTTAGGAGAATGCTGTAAGACTTGTGAGGCTCCAGAAATGTTTTTTGGATTATAAAAACACACCTGACTTTCCATCAGCATAGGGAGAGGAGTAAATAATGACTGAATTTTCATTTTAAGGTGAATTTATCTTTTAATGTTCTAAATTTCATAACCTTTAAAACAACATTAGATCGGTGAAACTCTCGTTCTATTTGTGAGAATACAACAACATTTTTCACATCCACAGTAGATTACATTAAACACATCATATTAAAAAAACACTATAACTCAACTTGGTAGCTTTGATACCAAAGCACAGTGTGGTGGATATCATATGATGACGTCGTCATTGACATCAGCCTCAGCACTTTCCATAGTAAGCTGCAACAGTAGATGTTCGTTGGATATTAATGTTACAGTGATGAGTGTTAAAGTCACACTCTAACAAGCAGCAGCTGGAGGATTTCCACCTGATTGCTGCCACTGAACCTGATGGAATAAACAATTACAAGCTGACTGGAATATAGGTGTTTAAGAGACAAGGGACAAGGGTTTGGGGCCCCCCTCCCACCACCGTGGAGTCACCTGTGCTTGACAATTACTGACACAAATGTCACACAGTGACACCAGAGGGATACGTCCTTTTTTATGACATGGATTAACATCACCGTCTCTTCCAACTGACTCTAATAAGATGATCGAACTTGATGCAGTGTCTATGCGCGCAAACTGTCTCTGCACGCGAGGTGTCTAGTTTCCCTAGTTCATTCATTTATGTCACTTGTTTAATTTATTTATTTATTTTTTTTATAAAAATAATAGTAATTGGTCAGGGGGCCCAAAGCAGCCGCTTAGTTCGCTTATGCCTCGAGCCGGCCTTGATTCCAGATGAGTATTTAATATCCAGATATCCACATTATAAACAACTATACCACCTGACTGCCACTGGACACGTTTTTACAGACTGAACCTGTACAAACCAGCCACATTCCAGCTTTTGACCTAGACCTATAATGCAGGCAGCCACCAGGCAGCGCCTGAGATGTTTGTGTGAACCATGTGACAGAGAAAAGCCCTTGTTTTCGTCTTCATATCCTAAGACTTTCCATAGGGAACACGTAAAGAACAAAAAGAAAGGAATTAACACGATAGGGGGGAGACAAAGGTCTCTGGGACGTGCCCACTCAAACCACAAGATTCATTCTGACTGTGTGAAGGAAGTGGAGCTTCATTTCTGGAGGGCGACTTCAAATACAGGGAACAGGGAAATCAGGTGAAAGGTATTTATTTTGAGACAGAGTTCTTGTTGGACTAGTTGATGGGCTGTGTTTGTTCGTTGGCGGCGTGGAGGGACCTCAGGTGAGCCGGTGGAGCAGGACGCAGAACAGAGAGGTGCTGGAGGTTCTGCACACGAGGGGAAAAAACACATAAGCACAAGAAAATGTCGACCCTAGAAATCCCTTAGAAAGTAAGTGTACAAGAGCACTGATATAGTCACCATATGGGACGGAACAATGTGGCACCGGAGTGGAGAACAGACCGGGATAATATAGAAGAGTTTGATGAGGAGCTGATCTGCAGGAGCGCCTCTCCGCTGCTGCAGATACCGTGGCCACGCACATAGACACACACAAGGCCGTTTCTGTCTTTTTGGGGGCCGTATGCAAGATGCTGTTTGGGCTTTCAATTTTCCCCTTTAATCTTGATGATTATGGGATAACAATATATATTTTAATACCATACAATACAAAACTACAAGCAATATCTTTTAGCTTCAGACAAGCTTACCTCCTCCTCACTCACATTAATTTGTATATAGTCAATTATGCAGAATTCGGTTATTTAAACAACAGGTTTCTGCTTTACCTTTTGTATGGGCGCCCTTGTGAGTGTCGAGGAGTCTGGTGCCCGGCTCCAGTCCAGGCAGGAAAATCACTGGGTCCGGTCCCAATGTGGTCCACGTCTCCTTTTCTCAAATCACGTCAGGGTCACCAAAATTGTCAGGCATGTTCGTTTATTTGAGAGAAGACAGACCACAATGTCCCAGCCTTTTGGCATCAGGATTCCTCCAATCCCGAGAGACATTGCCCTGTTGAAAGAACCTCCCTCTTCTGTCTGACTTCCTCATCACTCATTTGTCTTGAGCTCATCTTATAATTCATTTTTTAGCAGCTCTGACCTTTCGTCTAAAACTCGTGCTTCTAACTGCGACTTTTATTCTCTCAAGGACGTCATGTGTGTGCAAGCAAATAATAGAACAACATGTACATCATCTGACAATCTCATGTATCCCTGGCCTCTCCCTACAACAGTCATTCTCTGTGCAGACCAAACACGACATCTATAATCTTGGCCTCAATAAAGAATGGAGCTGTGTTCTTTCTCATACCCTGGCTTCTCTCTCCAATGTATTAACTTCTCATGAAAAGGATAAACAATTGTGACCTATTAAAACTATCAACGGGATATGTACAACTCTTAAATGATACAGATTGTCAGTGCAACTCTTTTAACGATACAGTTTGTTAGTGCATATCAATTAAATCACAGTGTGTTAGACTTAAATCATATCAGTGCATAGCAATTCTTTCATAGTGTTAGAAACTTAAATCAGACGGGGAAATAATAAATCCTAACATATGATAACACAATTTTTTGTATGTTAGAGCTTCCACGATGACAGCATCGATGACGAGGACACGTCGAGGAGGTGGAGGAGTGGAGATTTATTTGTCGTTCTGTATTTACTCCTTGTTCTGTTTTATCTCTAACTTGTTTGGATAAAGTCTTGAAAATGATAATTGCCTGTTCTTTACACTTCCAGCATAAACAGCCATCCCATTACAGTTCACTTTACACTTTACATGATGCACTCATAATAACAACTGACTTAGGTGAGACTTGTTTACTGAATCTTTTGGAACACATGTAAATAAACACTACAAAAATAGTATAGCTTTTATTGTTTATAGGCAATATAAAGTACAATTAGCATGAACAACTATGTACAGGAAGGACGTCCAGAGGTTTCTTGACTGATTATAAACACAGATCAGTGTTGACCAAGAGGTCAGGCAGCTGATGTCGGTGCTGTCTCAACCCTCTACTGTCATTGTCCAGTAGAAAGAATAGCACAATTACTTAACTGACAATAAATACTGCTTTTCAAGGACCTTGAATTATCATATTACTTTACAACACTACGTTATGCAAAAAATTAGGAAAACGAAACTACGGTAAATCTTGAAAGTGCGTCTTTCGTCGTAATTATGCTTTTACCCGAAGGTTTGACTCATTTACATTCACAAATAAAGCCTAGGTTGCATTTTGGTGAGAGTTTCACTTTAAGTGAAGGACTTATTGTAACAGAGGTGGTGCACAATGAGGGTCGATGGTTTTTGACCGTGAGACAGTGAAGTTTGTGTATTCAGACAGATGTTCAGTTTTTGTATATGTACACGTGGGTCATCAATAAGAAGCTGCATGGAAATCAGCTGGTCTCCTCCATGCGTGTGTATCTAAATATATTTATATATATAGTATTATCTATTAATTGTATATATAGTGTATTGAATTGTATACAGTTAGATTTGAGCATACAAAGGTAAGCAGGCTCAGGAATGGAAGTTAATTGATTGTGATTAATTACTGATTAAACCTTATTGTGATTATGATAAATCTTTATCCTTCTCTAAGTGTGTACTTCTTTCTTCTCCTTTTCAGGGATGTCAATGCGTGTTAATGGGATATACTTTTCATTTTATCATGCCTATCTGTCAAACTAATTTCACTTTTTCTTTTGTTTTCACAAGTCCGAAATAAAATTGCATTCATTCATTTAGTAAATGTTGAAATAGAAAAATAGAGAATAACAGAGTCGAGCTAACAAGTTGACAGTATGTTAAGCTTTATAAAGTTCACTCCATTCACTTGTGTCAGTTCTTGGGGCAGAGCTGCCACATCCAATATGGCGGCGACGTTGACGTATCGCAGCAGCGGGCCAACCCACTCAGTGAGGCGCGTGTATATATGGGGGCGCCATTTTCATTTGCCTTTCTCGATACGGGTTTTGACTCTCTCGGCCGCCGTACCCCGAACAGCAGCAGAGGCACTCGGACGCTTTCCAAACAACAACACGGGAGGCAGCTCCTCCCGACAGAGTCCGCTCCTATCTTCGTATCGGTCAGCAGGCTTCCGCTTGCTTAATACAAGCTAATCAAATGATAGTGCAGTTAAAGAGTCAATCTCATTGTTAAACTGACAGTTTAAGGCACAAAATGGACTATCTGCTGCAGGTGAAAATAGGCGCTCTGTTCGGGTTACTGCTTTTAACTTTGTTTTTCGGTTTCATCCCTGCTCGAGTCAAATGGTTCAGAGACACAGACGGGACAGGTAAGTTCACGTTAATAAAACACAAGCAGCTGTTATCGTTAGCACGGTGTTCAGAACGATAGTAGACTGAGCGGTTGTAATATATATAGTCCTTCAATGAAGATGGGGCATTAAAATGACCCTTAAATCTCAGTGAAAATGTGGTGTATGGCGAATAATTTACATGTTTCACTTTGATGTTGCTTTAGTCCTACGCCGAATTACAAAGGGGACACTCATTAATCATTTGCACTCTTCGTTCTTTGCCTGTGGCTTGTGAAGAGTTCTGAATGAACAAGCTATTCTTAAAGCGCTAGAAGTTTGAATGAAGTTTGGCGTAAAGGTCCCGCCGAAGATTAGCGGAAGGTACAGGGTCTGTAGATAGTGGTCTCACCTGCCCTCTGTCTCATTGAATCACATATTTAAAGTGTAGATAGTGCTGTAAAGGCAATTACAGGCTGCTATTGATTTTCTTTGCTGTGACACAGAAACCATTGACAGTCTGCAGAGTGCTTTCAGTCACTGATCATAAGTCAAACAAACAGCATTAAGAGCAAAAACTAACATTTCTTTAGGTTTCTTTGTTTTAATGTTGTATTGTACTCTGGATATTTCCATATGGCTTATTTAACACTGTTAATTATTTTTTGCACTGTTATGTTGTTACTGTCAACCTTAATCTGTCATGTTTAAATTCATTATTACCATTAATAATCCCTCCTGGCTCCCCTGGGCTGGAGTCACCTGATAGGGATGAAGCCTGAAGCCTAAAGCCTCCTTAACACATGACCACATACATTTGATCTTATGTATGTATGTAACAAGCAAGAGCTTTGTCTGTCGCTGGTGAACTTTTGCCTTTTTAACTGGAAGTGAAAGTATCATTTCTCTCCGTTACACCTCGTGGGTTTTAATGCTCTCCTGAGTCATTTGGACTTCCCAGCTTTCAAAATCGTGACGTGTCACATGATCTTCCAGCAGTTATTCAAATTTTGGAAGGAGACAGTGATTTCATTCTGAGTGTCATGTCTAATATGTACAATCAACCCTCCAGTTATAAACTAATTAAGTAATACATTTGATGTTTTCGTGGCGATTTAAAAATGTGAAATGTTCCATTAATTCACACAGAGAATCATGACTGGATCATTTTTTTTGTAGAAATGCACAAATTCAGAATAGCACATAATTTAGGTTAGGTTAATTTGCTCTGGCATTTGTCTCAAGTATGTTTTATTTTTCATTTGCAGAAACCCACCGCACAGTTCTGAGTCTCATCAGCTGTTTTGCTGGAGGTGTTTTCCTGGCGGCATGTTTGCTCGACATCATTCCAGATTATCTCTCAGACATCAGCACCGAGCTGGATGCTCGGAAGATGGAGGTACGTCTGAGTATGGACTGATTAGACAGAACTCAGTGTCTGAACTGTTTTTGTTTTATTAATTTAATTGCAAATCAATCATGTAACATTTATTTTGATTAATCTATTAATCATTTAGTCTATAAAATGTCAAAAATTTGCCTCTCAGAGCCCAAAGTTGACCTCTGAAGATGTTCAGTCTAATCAGCAGTCCAAAACACCCAATTATATAAATCACATTGTTATATAAAACGTGGCTAATCCTCGCATTTGATGTTTGGTGTTTATTACTTCATAATTAACTTTGAAAAAGGATTTTGTGTAATTCTGCTGACAAACCGACTAACAAACGTACACGGGTGAAATCTTAACTCCTTGGCGGAGGTAATAACTATCATTATAATCATATTTGTTTAATGAATGTATATTTTCTGAGATGGTTATTGTACCATGAAACTCTCATACCGTTTTAACCCTCACTGTATTTCTTCTTTGAGAAATGAAAGCCCAAAAAAGTCTAAAGTAACAAGTGATCCATTGTTACTACCAAAAGTATTATTCAAAAATAAAACAGCTATTCACGTTACATAGTGTTTTTACATATTCTCTCCTTGATCACTGTGGGTCTTAATCTATTTCCAATCTCTGTTCTCCAATTTGTTTCTTTGTCAAACTGCAAACTGACTACACTCTCCCCGTTGGTCTCAAAACAGATTAGTTTCCCCCTTCCAGAGTTCATCATTGCTGCTGGCTTCTTCACCGTCCTCATCCTGGAGAGGATCGTCCTGAACTGTCGAGAGGCGAGAGGGGCTGCGGAGGAGAGAGCGCCCCTGATATCAGACAACAGAAATGGACACGGACACGGTCACGGAACAAGTCCTGATCTGGAGGGCAGCGGCCACCACGTCCATGTTGACTTTCAGGCTCACTCCTCCTTTCGTTCCTTCATGCTCTTCCTCTCCCTCTCGCTCCACTCGGTCTTTGAGGGCCTTGCAATCGGCCTGCAGAACACTGACTCAAAGGTAAGGAGATTAAAAAATTACTTCACCTGATGGTCATGTGTGGACTTTTACTGTATAAGAAACAGGGAGCCGCTCGATTTGGTTAAAGAGATGAGAGGATTTTTTCCCAGAGTCAAAAATGAATAAATGCCTTTGGACAGACCACCCTTCAGTGGGCCATCAGTGAAGGATCACTGGTCTTTGGGTTTGAAGGACATAATCATGATCCCAGAGGCATCCAGGAATTAAACGAAACTAAGCAAGTAAAGGGACGAGGAGGCACCTTTCTCCAAGCTTTGTCTGACGGGAGGTCCACAGTCTCAGAGTCACAGTTTTCTGCACTTTCCTTTTTTCCCCAACTCCTCTAAAGAATCTAATATTTACTTAAAGTAATCTCTCTGCTTCTTCAGAGCTCTCTAATGTCGCCAGGAGAAAGCAGGGTTTCAGTTTATAGCTTCGGGACGCTTTGACAGGAAGGAATCTCGCTGTCATGCGAGTCTGATCTTCTGTCTTCTGGTCACAAGACTGCCAACGTAGTCAGCATAGTTTCAGTGTTGACTCAAGATTTTTCATCTACATGTAATTGTGTGTTGTTTGTGTCTTTTCAGCTGTAAATGTACTACACTCTTTCGAAAAATACATATTAGATGGTTCATTCATTAAATAAAAACTTAAATTTAAAACTTAATTTAATTTGATTCACGCCGTTGCGACTGAGATAAAATTTTCAAGGTGGACCGAAGAAGGGTCATGATGAAGATGCCAAAGAATCATAATGATAGAACAAAGGAAACACATTTAGAAATAGACATAAAATAATAAAACGCCTAAGTGTGCCATGCTGTGGATTAAACGCAGAGCACACTTCAGTTTGATGGACTGATTCTATTATCGACTGCAGTTAAGTGGCATCTTCCAGAGGATGAGGTCAGCAGCACACACTCGCATCACTGTTGGATAGAGTAACAGATGCAAGCAAGCAACCAGCAGACAGAAGTATAACAACAAAAATACAACACAGTTTTATATTACGTATGTATATTAACAGAGACGTTACCCACTGGCAGTAGGCGGTATGGATAAATCCTCTATTGCCGACATTGCCAGCGCTAGAAGAAGCAAGCTGACGTAGCTACGATGCTCAGAAGAGGCTGACTGGACTGACTGACTGGAACACAGGAAACCTTTGAGACAGCGTTCGTGCTGCACCTCCAGGTCGATCAGCGGCAGAGAACAGCTGCGCTCACATGTCACATTCATCATCTGAGCCTGCATCAACAACGATTAGCTTGAAAGAGGTCATGTGAGACGCAGGATCCACATTTTATCCGGATCATTTAAGGGTATGAATTCAAACGGCGCAGTGTCGACTAGAACGCTAGCTACGAATGTAAACGTCACATAATGGTGTTATTATCGTACAGTATGGCTCTTTTGGCATTATTGATCTTACATTGTGCATTGATTGCACCATGTCTAAAAATGAGAAACAATGGATAAAATAACCATTGAAAAATCAGGTCGCTTCCTTGATGAAGTAGATATAAACGTGTTTGTTTGCAGGCTGTTTCTTTATTGACCATTATGTAAAAGCTATTGAAGTAATAAAACTACGACTTTCTTTGTTGTCTCCAGGTTTTAGAGATCTGCATCGCTATACTCGTCCACAAGAGCATCATCGTGTTCAGCCTGTCGGTGAAGCTGGTCCAGAGCGCAGTGCCTCCGTTATGGGTGGCCGCTTACATCACCGTGTTCGCATTGATGTCCCCTATAGGCATCGCCATCGGCATCAGTGTGATGGAGGCTCAGCTAGCAGCTGGAACGCTAATCCAGGCTGTCCTGGAGGGGCTTGCCGCTGGGACGTTTGTTTACATCACCTTTATGGAGATCCTTCCACACGAGCTCAACTCACCTGGGAAGCAGCTTCTCAAGGTGCTCTTCATCCTGCTGGGCTTCAGCATCATGGCCACTCTGACATTTCTGGGCTGAGATCAAGTATATCGTTCAGTTGGCACATCTGTCAGGATGTGACCGGGATGCTTTGTGCCAACTACTGCAGCTCCCACAAGTTAGTGGGTGACTTTTGTACAGAAAGACAAACTACTGTCCTCTTTAGAAAAGAAGTAGGTTTACTGCCGCGACGTTACACCCAACTCTGGAGTTTTATCGTCGAAGGAAGTCTGACAACAGATCTGTGTTTTATTTCTTTCATGGTACTTTTAAAACATTTCTCAAAGGATAAGATTGAACAATATGTATATATAATTTCTTTTTTTTTTAGAGGATTTTATTAAAAGAGGAAACACTTCCTGCAAACCTTTGCAGAACAACCGAGAGAATCACAGGGGAAAGAAGCGTGTTATCACTGAGTCTCTTCATTTATCACTATTGAGGAAGCTACTGGAAAACAAAGGGCTGCATGACACGTGCATAATACTTTGTCGTTAATTCAACCATGTCAGCACATCAGTACCTCCAGATCATTAATGTTTACATTTTATTTTCAGCTAATTCAAACAGGGAGCTTCCACTTTCCAAAAAGCACTGTTTGTGCCTTCACTTTTGTTGAAGTATTTCATGCCGCTCGTTTTTAAATGTTGCCTCCACTGACCCAGATTTATTTAGTAAAAACTGGCATTTTAGTGCAGTTGTTTTAGATGTAGCTTCCAGCATCAGGCTGACTTTACTTCTCTGGAGAATCAATCAACATGTCATATATTCATCCACTACACTAATATAAATGTAAACTGACCTCCTGATGCCTTAAGAAGAAGTTTTATGCCAAAAAAAGAGAGACAATGATGACAAAATATGTGGGGTTTGTTTTTATTCTGTTTGCACTTTTCTAATAAAGAAGCAGTGAGTTTCTCCACAATTTTAAACAAGCTGATCACTGTTATTTACATCATGATGAACTTTGTCCTGGTTTAGTCCGTTCTGTTTGCACACTGCTGCACACTGCTTCAAACTGCTTCGTACTGCTGTGTACTGCAAATATAGACAACATGCTGCTTTATTGACACACTTCACCATGTAGAGTGATTTAAGGTCTCTATTTTTATTGAAATTTTAAATATCAGCGCAGAGAGATTACTTTTCCCAGTTCCCCAGAGCCCAAAGTTACGTCTTCAAATTGCCGCTTTTGTCCAACTGACAGTCCAAAACTCAACGACTCTTCATTTACTGTCATAACTGACAAGAAAAGCAGCAAATCCTCACATTTAAGACACTGCAACCAGCGATAATTTGATATTTTTGTAAAAAAATGTCAATTGTCAGCAGTTAATTTATTGTAAAAAAATGTCCAGCTAATTTTCTGTCTATCAAATAACCAATTAATCGATGCAGCTCTAATTTGCATCAAGAAATCAAACCAAGTAGGACACCACAGTGCGGTAATAGATTAAAACTAATTAATTCTTTCTTAACCTACAGCATGGGCCAATCCACACGTGTAACGTTGCTTTAACAAAGAATTAAAGAGAAAGTGAAAAACTGCACGTTCAATAAACAGTCACAGTAAAAAGCTCCAGTAAATCTGTGCTCTCATTTATACACAACTCGACTCGCATGTGAAGTTTATGTGTGCAATAATAGTTATATTAACTGTCTGTGTAGTCACAATTCCTGTTTTAGTCCGTCATGTGACGGTCACATTGTTTCCTGAACAGAGGAAACAGGAAACTGGAGGATGTGGGTCGGTAGTCAGCAAAAAAAAATAACAGAAATTGTTGATGCCAACTGAAATGTTGCATGCCTCATATTCTCTGCAGATGTGCACATTATTTCAGTTAAAGGTCATCCGACCACGACTGAAGAAAGTAACAGGACGACACTGCAGTGTTGTTCATGTGCTTTCTGTCACATCACTCACTGGTGCATTTTAATGTGTAAAAAGTTCTTTGTAAAGTCAAAAAAAACATCCGACCACTGTATTTTTTTGTGCCTTATGATTCCTCGTCTCAGGAGAGACGGTGTCTGTTGTGTAATCTCCATCAGAGTAAAGATTAAAAGATTTTTAAAAGGAATTGTGTTCTTGTTTATTGCGTGACAAGGCAGCAAACCCTGTAATCAATGTAAAGTTGGTTTGTAGAATAATTATGATAAATGAAAAACCTCATTTATAGTTAATTTAGATTTACTCAAATGAACATACTCTGTATAACTGAAACGTGTCAGTAAATATTGGGTAATGTAGTTTTATGTACTTTTAGTTCTACTTACATCCGTATACTTCATCTAAGTTTTTTATACTTCTTTGTCATGTTGTGTTTAATCATAGGAGACTAAATGTGGTGTTAGTTAAAGTATTTTGATGTTTTATGTGTTAGCCAGTGTTAGAATAGTGTAACATTTAAGATCATGTTTTGAAGATTTTAGTTTCACCCACCAACGAAAGTTTAAATGAAGTGACTTTATTAAGTGACGCTGAGCGTTTGCTTTATCCAGCAGACTTCTCTGATGTGGGAGACTTGATGCACTGGACTGGAGCCACCAGGTGGAGGTGTTGATCCTCTGAGTCAGTAGACTCTCCCAGCGAAGACAGCAATTTATTACATCGGGATTTGACTTAAATATTAGTTTTATGAATGTAATTAAGTGATGCAATTTATTTTCCTTTAATTCAGAGGATATTTTGACATCTGACAGGGGGAAAAGCTCAGGTGTAATTAATGAAAATAATGAGGCTTGCTCACTTTCAAACTCTCATGATTACTGGAGCACTTGGATAAAAAAGACCTCTGTTAATGTTATTAAAAACACCAATGCAGTGGTGGAATGTAACTAAATTTGAGGTTGATTTAATTTAAATACTTTGCCACAGCATCACTGACCAAAATACCGTCTACAATCTACATACAATCTGCGGCTGGTTTAAATTCACATGTAGAAAAACTCCACGAACATGTGAATATTTGTAATTTACCATTTGAAAAGGTAAAACTCACACGTGAAATTCTCGTTTGTATGTGACTTGTGAAACTATCCAGTTCACATGGGACGGTTTGTTTTCACATGCTAAAGTTTTAATTTACGGTCTATGTGAAAATATTCAATATAGATGTAAAATCAGGATTTTCAACTGTAATGGGGCAAATTTGCCATTTTCATTTCAAGGGTCGTCACTTTCAGGATTAAAACTTTTCATGCCCTTCCTGTCCAGTGAAAACCATTTATCTCCAGATACAGTGACTTAGATTATTTCTATGTTTGTGATATACTGACAGATTTAGTGTTCCTCACTGTGTTGGCAAAACTTCTACTTAAACACGTTAAAAAGCTTCCTGGATTAGCTGTGAAATGCATCATCACAAAGCTAAAAACAAGCTGTTTTTCTGAGCTCACAGCATGACAGCAACGCTACAAACATGCGATGATCTTATAGAATATGATGCATATCTGTACGTTAAACTCCCCAACCGTGCATGGTGACATAACAGCCATACATTCCTCTACATCAAAGAAGCTAACTGCATTGAAAAACACTCGTGTAGCCATGTCTGATCTGATACACGGAGGCTTTGTTAACCCCTGTTTGTCTCTGCGAGGGAATAGAAGTTTATTCATGACCGTCCGCTAATGAGAGGTGCTGATGGAGGAACAATAGCCGAGTACAGTAAGTCTGCCAGTTCTGGATGACAGAGGCCTCAGTGTGTGGAGGAGGGAGACCCATCCACAGCTCATTAACCTCTTCTGTCAGCTCAACTCCGCTGTGTTCTCCTCCCTCAGATAGGATTCAGATGATGCAGAGATGACACGCTTTAATCTGAAGAGAGGAGAGAACAACATACGTGTTTGATCATTCAAAAGTTTCCAGGAACATGAATCAATTTTTCAGTCCTTTTTACATTATTGTAAAAAAAAGCTATCTTCAGAAGTGCCTTCATTTGCCTTATCTGCTCTTCCCTCTTCTTGTTTAGAGTTTAATGAGAATATGACTCTCATATCCGCCCATAAAATATATGAAGATAAGATGATGGTTAGTTTAGAATTAGCAGGGGGCAGGTATGAATGTACACAAAGCACCAAACTCAGGCTCTTTTAATTGAAGCTAATGTGGAAGTACCAACAACTGCAGATCATCGAGTGGTCAACTTTACAGCAGAAACAAACATGTTCACAGCGTAGTACATAAAACGGTTTGTTCTCTATACCCAATTCACCCCTTCATGACAACTTTAAATAACTCCCCTGTTTGCCTCGGTGCCAGTTCTTCCTGTTATTGTACAAGGTAGTCTGTTGCTTCGGGGCAAATAAACCCGCGGTCAAACTCGAGTGAGACACACAGCATGTTAGTGTTAGCTAGCTTGGCAGCTTCCAGCTTGGTGGGTCTGTATAACTAAAGGCTCGTTTATGCTCTACATTAGATAGGATACGATGGAGCCTTCTGTCCTGTCCGTCTGTTTTCTGAAAGCTTACAGATACGGATCAACGGCACCAGATTCACCAAAGTTGTTACGATTCATCCTGACGTGAATTTGAATGTCTACATCAGATTTCAAGGCACTAATATGAACCTTCTGGTGGCAAAGTCAGAAGATAACTAAAGTCAGAAGGGTACATCCTCTGGGGATCATGACTGACTGAATAAGATGTGTTGCAAACAACCGACTGTCTGACATCGAATCAAAGAGCCGTTGCTGGTGTAGATTTCTGCAAGTGAAGCAAAAGTGACCTCAACATGATTCATTGCTGCAAGTAAGAAAGATGGAGGGAATGAAGAAAGAAAGAGATACGTGACAGATGATCAGCAATAACAGCAAACATGATTTGATTTTCACTGACTGTAATTAATGAGAGGCCAGTTGTCTGATGTTGTGCAGCCAGGGGTAATTAATCCATAATCTGGGCCCCAGAACAGGTGGTTCCCTCTGTTGAGGAAATTCAAAGAATGTGTAATATGAGGCTGAATGTGTGAGTCCTTCACAGGTGGTCGCCTCCCTCATATGACATTTGTTCAGGCACAGGAAGCTCAAATCCCACCTTTCATGTCACATGTGGTGGGTCAGCGCTCAGACTCAGTGGGGAACAACAAGCTTGCAGGGCACCACACTGGAGACGAGACGGATGTGTGAGACAGCAGCGAGAAAAACCTGCAGTTCTCAGGTTTCATACAATATGATGTTAATACAAACTGTGTAGAGCTGGAATCATTAAACAAAAGTATATTTACATTACATTACAATTGATTACATGATATTTTGTTCATTAGTTTCTCTTTGGGGTTTGTTTATATTTGCTTATGTTTCCAAATCTTTGTTGTGTGATGGAAATGATAATCAGACCAGTGTACGGTGACAAAACACCTGAACGAAACAAAATAGTTTCAGTTTTGTTCATGTGTTGTTGTGTTTTCTGATTTGTTTTTTCGTGGCTACCATTTTGAAGCCAGATTTGGCATCGCGGGCGTCGCCATCTTGCTTTTCTGGAGCCAGATTTGGTCATATTTGGATGAGAGGTTGGAGCCCTCAGAAATATCCTGATTGGATCTGACTCAGAACCCGAGCACACGCCGTGTTAACGACTTGTCAAACACAAGGTAGCCACGCCCTAAAACATACCCTGCTATTTCATCTGTTTGACTCCAAATGGGACCCAATTCTAGCGATTGCGACCTCAAACTCAATAGGAAACTGTTTACTGAGCTAATAATCAAGTGAAAAGCAAGATCATTTTCTCATATCCTCACATACAATCAGACTTCTTTTTGCAACCAGTAGTCGCCCCTGCTGGCAATCTGAAAGGCTGCAGGTTTAATGGTTCCAGTCCAGACTGACACGCCTCTCCTCCTCCACAGTTTGCATTATGTAGATTAGCCACTCATTGTAATCCAGTGTGTCATTTTAATCCAGCCTGGAGTGACGTTTCCAGGAGCTCCTCCCCTCCCGGTCCTCTCTCCTCCTGCTGCCTCTCCTGGCCACTCTGCCCACTCCTCTCATCCCGTCTGCTGAAGGTAAGTCTGCTTGACTCTCTGGCTAAAATGACCCCTCGACTGATCGGGAAGAACGATGAGCAGTTTGGGGATATTTATATTGTTTATTGTGATTATTAAAATCTTAAAAGCAGCACTTTGAGTTACATTTTCAAGTGTGTGTCCGTGCTTTGGAAGATTTGTTCAGTGCGCCGCTCAAGTTAATATAGAAGTGGAGTTATAATACAATCGTTTAATATGTAAGTCTTTCAACACAAATGGCTGATTATCACACTCACTCAACATTAATGCGGAGGAGCAGTGGGGCACCTGTGTCATGACCTAATATCAACACCAGTATTTAGATTTACACCAGACGACATAGGTTTTAAATACTATGTTTTAGTTTGAAATATGTTTAAATAAGATCGCTTTAGCAACAAGTCAGCACGTTAAAGGTGTCCAGTACATCTGTTTAGATAGAAGTTAAAGTTGTGCCTCTGTTTCCTAATCCAAGCACAGACAGTAGCTGATAATGACTTACCAAAAAACTAAATTAAAAACTGCATTAATGCAAATATCAATTTGAGTTACAGACACACGTCATTCCTTGCCTTGGATTTGGGAATAGAGTCGCAGTTGACAGAGTTTTTGTGATTTTGATTTTCCAAGATGATGAGATGAACTTCAGAACAGTCAAATGCAACATGCACACCACTTGCTTTTTATCTGTTTGTGGTGAAATGAATACAGATGATCGATGTTTCAGCCACAGAGTTTCACAACCATGAGAAAGTTCTTTATGTTGTTTAAAGACTGACGTTCTGTCTTTTTTCAAATATAAACACTTATTTTGCAAAAAAAAATCAGATGCTCCAGAATGTTATTCATCTTTGAGCTAGACTGGGATAATTTTAGATAAATGTCCAGGAGTGGTAACAGATTAAGTACATCATTCAAACTAAATCAAGGTAATACAACAGGAACAAACTAGATTGGAATAACAAAATTAAAAAGCTGTTGCTCTGTGTTGTATCAGGCTCTTATGTACGAGGATGTTCTTCTCCACTGACTCATCTTTAACATTTCACTGAGCCAAAACATTATTTTATTCCACTCACAGAGGTAATTCGAGTTGATAAAAGAAATGTTTGTGTTGATCAGTTATGTAGATTTTGCCTCCAACTGGGTTAATGCATGTCTGTTTCCATGGCTTCTTCTAACAAACTCTGACTCGAACGAGCCGAGCGTCTGGACAGCTCTGAAAGAAAGACTTAACTCTCATATTCTGTTTGTGCCAATTCTGCTTCTGTCTTCACAGTGTTGGTGAAGCTGCTGTGAGACGCTGCAACCATGGCTGCTGTAAGTTTAATCACTCTGAAACAATTCAACAGAGAGCACTCGAGTGTCACCTCGTCTCTGTTTAAGCCCTCTCATCGCCTCTCTTCTGCTGCTGGAGGTCTGACCGTCAGCGCATGATGCTGCTTAAAGCTGTTATTGTGCCGGTAGATGCCGGCTCGGGGATGGACCCTTAAGCTGTTTTTTAAAAAGTGGCTTTAGAAGTCCTTTCTGTAATCATGTGAGGCAGATTAAGCAGCTGTCCACTGGTGTGAATCGTTTTGAGTCTTCGACTAAAAGTCATTATAACGAGCGCCTGTGGAAGAATCCGAGCAGCACAGCATGTATAATAACAACGCTCTCGCTTTGTTTCATGAAATGCATCTGCAGTGATGTTCAAGACGAGCAGTGAAGGAGTGTAACTGAGTACATTCACTCAAGTACTGTACTCAAGTACAATGTGAGGTCCTTCTATATGTTTTTCCATTTTCTGCTACTTTATAATCCCACTCCACTACATTTAGAGACTGTAGTTACTAGTTACTTTACAGATTACACACTGCATCAGAGACAAAATACATTTATAGATTTAATTAAATTCTGTTTTTGGGAATCGGATTATTAAAAAAAATGTCTTTTCAGCAGCCTTGGGGATTGATGGCATACATGTAATGGGATTATTTATTTAGGATACAAAGTAAAAAGTAACTGTGTTCTGATTAAGTTACAGAATAAAGGAGTAATCAGATACAGATACATTCAGTAAGAACTCTGGTCTGATTGAACTCGTTGTTCCTCTCATTGTGTCTCTTCTCTCGTCTTTATTTGCATTTGTTTGGTATTGACGTAATCTAGAAGTAATGGAAAGTTATCAAGTTACACTACTTTCATGTTGTGATTCTTGGATTAGGTAACTGACTACATTTTTAACTAATAGTTCAACACAAAATCTTTACTTTTACTCAAACCTGACTTGTCAAAGGATGAGTTCAGTCGATGTGGTTGTTTATGGCGGTATACCCAAGAAACTAGAGGATAATCTGATGATAACAAACCTGCACAAGCCGACGTGATAGCAACATTTTTAACGACTTTGTGTTTTTGCAGACTGGATCTTACCGTATGGTGTCGGAGGAGGAGCAGGCCATGAGGTCTAAGCTGGAGCATCTGACAGTGAAGGATCATGGGCCGGTGTTCGGGCCCTGCCACAAGCTGCCCGGTCACACTGTGCAAAAGGTAAGAAATAACAACTGCAGCATACTCGAATCAAACTATTTTTAGAAAGCACTCTACTCCAGAACAAACTCCAGGTGTTTGTAATTTACTTTATACTTTAAACAGCAGATGTTGTACCTTTTGCTCCACTACATTTGTCTGACAGAGTTGCTAGCTGCCACTCACGGGACATGTAGGCTGCAAACATGATGAGCTAATTGAATATGATGTGTATACACACAAGGACAGTTACTGTATATAATGTGTTTATTCTAATAGTTTTTATTATATTATTATCCAAATTGTTATTCTTTCTCTCTATTTTTTGAGACTTACTCTTGTGCTGCTACTTATTTCCCTCTGTACTGCTGCGTTACCTGTGAAATTCTCTTCTTATCTTATCTTATCTTATCTTATCTTGTCTTATCTTATCTTATCTTATCTTATCTTATCTTATCTTATCTTGTGCAACGTTTGAATGCAGTACTTTCACAGTGAAGCATCAGCACTGTTACCGAGTGAAGGATCTGAATACTTCTTCATGTGTCTGATGTGTCTGATGTCATCTTGTTCTTGTCTCTTTCTCCTGCAGGCGAAGGACGAGCTGAATGAGACGGATGAGAGGCGGGCGGCGGCGCTGAAGGACCTGCGGGCCATGATGAAGGAGAGAGCGGCCGAGGGAGACGACCTAGCCAAACTGGTGGTGGAGCGTTTTGGGGACAAACCGGACTCTCTTCTTCTGCGCTTCCTCAGAGCTCGCAAGTTTGACGTTGTCAGATCCCACGAGCTCATGAAGGGTTGGTAGCAGACGTTGGATAAATCTTTGCATCAGTGATTTTTATTTCACTCTCAGATATCAGGAGTGATTTGCTTTCATTCGTGTCTGCAAACACTTTCAAATAGTTTCAGTAATTGAGGGCGAGACCTCGTTTATGCTCCTCGTTTGCATGAGTCCTGCCCATCACTGAGACAGGGAGGCATGTGTTCATTAATTGGGGGCTTTTAAATGCTTCTGACAAAGACCTCCTTTGTGTCCAAATGGGACAGCAAGTGTACTTCACTTGTGAACCCCCAGTGTTCTCCTGGGAACTGATTGTGTCGGTCCGGGAGAGGAGATGAGATTAAAAAGTGGTTTTGAAGAGCGGTTTGACGCTCAGAGGACAAAATACAATGCTGATGAGCTGCTCGTGTTTCTGCGTGTGCTCATGACTTCTGCTTCTAATCAGTGGTGGAAGAAGTACTCATATCGTTTACTTAAGCTGAAGTAGAGATACTCTGTAGAAGTAGAAGCCATGCATTCAAAATCTAACTGAAGGAAAAGTGCGAAAGTCTTGGATGTAGTCTGTAAACTTCAGTCTGCTTCCCTGGACGTTAATATTAGATGTAAGCCGAAGCCCCCGGGGCTCTGAGCAGATCAGACTAAATCAACTTGGTCAGGGCAGATTAACGCCGTCGTGCTCTTGGATTGTTATTCTTGCCGTGGCTGTGAGATTATGTGGTCGTCACAATGACACAGGAAAAACACAAATTTATGAATATGGATCAGAACTTGTTACTGTGAGAGGGGAATGCGACGTGAACTTGTTTTGTGGGGTTAATTGGTGCTGGCGAGTAAAACACAGAACACGCACACGCACATGCACACACACACACACACACGCACACACACACTCTCTGGGTTAATTGGTGCTTCGGTATGAAGAGGCTTGGAGCTACACTGTAGTGTCATTGTGTTTGGCACTAAACAACCTTCACTGCACACAAAGGATCTGTGGACCATTAGGGCTTCATAACAGAATGCAAATGTGTGTGTGTGTGTGTGTCCTCCAGGGTATGTGCGCTTCAGGAAGGAGTATCCCGAGCTGTTTGAGAACCTGACCCCTGAGGCGGTCCGCAGCACCATCGAGGCCGGTTACCCCGTGGTTCTGCCCAGCAGGGACAAGTACGGCCGCGTTGTCCTGCTCTTCAACATTGAGAACTGGGACCTGGAGGAGATCACATTCGATGAGGTAGCTGCACGTCAGCCTCACAGAGCGCTGCAGCACCTCCTCGATATTAATCGCCATGAAAAGGGGCGTCTCATGGCTCGCCTGGTAGAACAGGTGGCCTGGGTTGAACCTCCTCCTCCTGGGTTAAAGTAACTAAAGCTGTGAAATGAATGTGGTGGTGTAAAAAGTACAAGCATCACTAAAGTAGCATAGATTGGATGTGTTAAATACTGTAAATAATGGACTTACTCTACTGAAAATGTGTGTGACAGATCTTAAGAGCGTACTGTGTGATCCTGGAGAAGCTGCTGGAGAATGAAGAAACCCAGATTAATGGCTTTGTCCTGATTGAGAACTTTAAGGGCTTCACCATGCAGCACGCATCGGGGATTAAACCGGCTGAGCTCAAGAAGATGGTGGACATGCTGCAGGTCAGAGCAGACACACAAAGGAAAGCTGACAACTTGTTTAGTGCAGCCTCAGGAGCTGTTTTAAAAGTGTTTGTGTGTTTTTGCGCAGGACTCGTTCCCGGCCCGCTTCAAGGCGGTCCATGTCACTCACCAGCCCTGGTACTTCACCACTACGTACAACGTGGTCAAACCCTTCATGAAGAGCAAGCTGCTGGAGAGGGTACGGAGGGAGGACGGGCGCCATTAATGCTTTATTCTAGATCTGACTTTCAGCTTGTTTTTTTTCAAACTGTTTGATCAGATTCGTACGGAAGCTCGTTGCTGCCAAGCCAGAAAAACAAAAAAAGATCACTATCATATTTTTACCTTTTTACTGTTAGAAGATATTTTCTCTTTTCTTATTATCTTGTGATAATGTTAAACGTTTCATGTTAGAATGTGTTCATTTATTATTTTAACACAAAAGCTTTCTCACTTTATCATTTTCAATTTTCAATATATCATTAAAATAACAACTTTTCATGTCATAAACATGAAAAGTTGTTATTTTAATGATATATTTTGACGTTATTACGAAATACAAACTTTTGACCTTATAACAAAATACTCTTGTTATAACAATATACTATTTTTGGTGTTACAGATATTTTGATGTTATGTTATCACATTATGATGTGAAACGCTTTGTAACAACAATAAGTTATCACGTTAAAACATTAAAAGTTAATGTTAAGATAAAAAATAGACTATATTTCGGGCTATATACTAGAAAACGTTCTTGTTATCGCTTTATAAGTTTATTTCACAATACATGAAGAATAGTTCATTGTTATAATGTGATTAGATTGGATGTTATTTAGTGGAAATATCTTGCCGTAACATGAAAAACATGCTACTATAACAATGAAATGTTCACGTTGATAATGATAATGACCTGTTTTTCTTTGTCTGGTGGTAAAGTTGCTCCAGTCATCTCCTCTGAACACTGTTTCTATCTTTCCTCAGGTCTTTGTTCACGGCGACGAGCTCGACAACTACGTCAAAGAATTCAACGCAGACATCCTGCCTGCAGACTTCGATGGTAAAGCTCCGGTCTCTGACTGCCAGGCCATCGCCAACAAGATATTCGGCTCTGAAGACACCGCTCTCTGAGACAACAGTCCTCTCATGTCAACCCCAAGAGTTATAGTGTCCTTCATCCTAGATATGTGGTCTAATTTGAAGCTATTGACTTTTTGATTATTGTTCAGGCAGTTCCTATGAGCGAAGAAAAGTATCTAGAGTTAGGAGAAGGGGGTGGTTCGCAAATATACGATGATATAAGTGGGAAAGAAAAAGGATGTTTAGATATTACAGAGAGAATAACTGATGGTTCATGTTACAGCACTGACATTCCTTGTTACTTTACAAGCAGAGAGGGAAAATGAGTGTTTCGCCTTATAATGAATTTCACGTCATACACATCAGCCTTGTGCCTACAGTCCTGTCAGATGAAGAGTGCAGAAGTGAATCATAGTCTCGGGGAGAATTGTAGAAAGGTTTGAAGAGGGAAAACTAATGTTTTAGGAGCAGGAGCCTCCTGATTCTGATTCAGTGCCACAGAAACACTGACAGTGACACTCAGATGCCTGACAGACCACAAAGATCCATTCTGCAATTTGCACTGGATTGAGACATTTAAAATAAAATAGATTTTTTTGTGTGTGTCCGATGTTTTTCACGTCGTTTTTACCGTTTGTCATCTTGTTGTTTCACCTGATCTGTTTCATTAGGCAAGTTTGTAATTAAATCAGGCCAACATCATGAAATCAGATTTATTTTCAGCCAACTGTGTTTCATAAAAGAGGTTTAAACGGGTCTGTAACCCTTCTTTCACAGTCATCTTCCTACTGGTATTAGGTAGGAAATTACAATCTAAACTGGTCATAACTTCATGGAAGTTATTTGAATTAATGGGTAATAGTGGAGGTTTTCTTTCGTAT
>OMLP01013809.1:13098-27909 GCA_900302685.1 Spondyliosoma cantharus
GTTCTCCTGCTGTGTGTGTCAGGACATGTGTGTGTGTCAGGACATGTGTGTGTGTGTCAGGACGTGTGTGTGTGTCAGGACATGTGTGTGTGTGTGTGTGTGTGTGTGTGTGTGTGTGTGTGTACCTGCAGGATGATGGTTAAAGCACATACCCAGCGGAGGTAACTAGCTTGTTTTAAATGTAACAAGAGTAGAAATATGTCCAATTTATTCAAATTAAAAGGGCAAAAATCTTTTTTTTCATTCTCACACACACACACACACACACACACACACATACACAGATACGTGTGCACCAAATTCTCCCAACTCTGGACTACCAGACAGTATCAGCCATTGAAAATCTATTTCATGCCCCAAGGTTATGAGATGCTAATCAAGCTGTCTCATTAAACAGCAGAGGATAAATTCTAGTTAAGAGATAATGAAAATGACTATGCTGATTATCTTAATCATATTTTTTGCTGAGTAAGTAGCGATCGCTGCACGCATTCTCAAGACATCCATTAGAAGCTGTGAGCGTATCATTTGTTTACATGTCAGACCGGGACAGGTACAGATGTACCTCCTCTCCTCCCGTTAGCAGAGATCAACCTCGTTTTCAAGGATTCATCACTTTTCAGAGATTATAGATAGAAAGCGATGGGAAGGTCACCAGAGGAAGGCTCCAAGGCTGAACGTCTTTATCTTGACAGGCTGTGAAACGACAACAAAACCTAATGTACATTTTACAGAGAGCGGTGCGCAAAATGCACCAGTCGCCTCGGGTGAATGATGCGTTCAGCAAGCTTTTACCAAGTCTGAAATTTCTGCTCATTTTTGTATCCTATCAGGCAAATAAACAAACTAAACAAAAAAACAGAAAAAACACTAAGTTAATTTAGAGATACGGTTTTACTGTGAAGTTGGAGATTTATTCTGTTTCGAGTAAATATGCCTCCCTGTCAGCTCTCCACCCTGTCAGCTCTCCACCCTGTCAGCTCTCCATGTATTTCAGATGCTGACTGCTAAAAGTGAATTTCTTATTCAGTGAGTAAGTGTAGCGTGACATGTGCAATATACTATTAGTTTACAGATGCCTTGTGGTACATCAGGGGAGGATTTCTTGAGATAATAAACCAATTAGAATGTTAGAGTGGTTATATTATTGCACAACCTGGACGTTGATGAGAATAATCCTAAAACAGTGTACTCACAGTGCAAAGGATGTGTTATAATATAATTTTAGAATTATTTTAGATTTGACAGGATGGTAAGTTATGCGCTGTGATTCATAATCAGGGTTGAGGAAGTTGTGTAGTGTGCGATCATATTACAACGTTTAACACACTGAAAGTGTCTCTTACTACGGTACTGTTTGATCTGTCGCTGCAGCCCTTGCCCACAGACCATATTGAAAATTAGCTTCTATCTGCATGTGGTGCAATAAATGTATGCGTTGCCATGCTAACTGAAGAGTGAAATTAAATGAAATACCCCTTTAATGTGCTGTGTTGGCACTGACTTTTGATTTTGAATGTAAGCTACTTACACGCATACTGTGCAACAGTAGCCACTGTCTCTCTGACTCAAAGCTTGACAAAGTTTGAGTCAATTATTTGTTGCATTGTAGCAGGCGTGATTAACATAAACTGCCGCGGTACAAGGGCCTCCTTTATAAAACAGATTCACAATCAATTTCGAGCGCGTGTGCGTTTCTGTTTGTTTTTAATCCTCTGTCAATTATGTATTAATTTCTTGCCCTTTTCGCTCTTTTTCTTTTCAGTTTTTTCGTCCACGGCTGTTCCCGACTAGACCTTGTTTGTTCAATTGTTTATTCACTTGCATTGGCATTAAAGAGGGGGGAAATCACGAGACAGCTGCCGGGAGGTTTAAGCCGATTTGAGATTTACAGAGCACAGGTGCGTGAGTTACAAATGGGGTTTCTTAAAGCAAAGGGTTTTTTGTGGGGAAAATAACTGCACATGCTGCTCCCAAACTTATTTCTTTTTTATTGTGGGCATAAAAGGAGCATGTTTCAGCCAGATTAATTCTTATGAGCGCTTCCAGCTGAAACACATTCTTTCTTTATTGACAGGATAGCTGAAGACATGACAGGAAACAGGTTGAGAGAGAGGAGGAGTGACACACAGGCCGGTACTCGAACCCAGGGCCGCTGCAGCGAGGGCAAAGCCTCTGTACATGGGACGCCTGCTCTACCCACTGTGCTAAACAGTGCCCCTGAAATGCGTTCTTATGATATGCTAACAATAAGCAGGGCGATTTGTTTTTCTGTGCTCGGCAGCTTAATCAAACGTAAGCATGCCGTACGAGCGTTGATGGTTCAAGTATAAAACTCAGAGCAATATCATAAATGAGGACCTATCAGACTCGTGATCTCAGAGGACATTTTGACTTGTCAAAAAGCACAGCTGGACAGAATCACATTAATGAGAGCTTACAGAAGGTGTTACAGAGCCAGTGGAATGATGCCATCATCAGTGTTTTTCACAGCACCTGTGTTATTCCTTCTATGACGCGTCTGCAGTGAAAGCAGTCCTCGGCATCCGTCTGTCAGTGTTCCATAAAGAATGATTTCATTGAATCACTTTGCATCTAATTACGTTGCAGGAAGGTGGCAGCTGTAAGTAAGAATTAGCACTGTTAGACTGCTGAGGCAAGAAAAAACAACAGACTTATGACATTTTATACTTTATTCTGCTGCCAGTGACAGAAAGGCAGACTGGACGTTATTGAGAAAGTCGGCTTCCAGAGTGACATAAAATAAAACCAATTAGTTTTGTGCCTCTCGGTGGGGGCCAAATGTTGTCAGACGAAAAAGTCAAATATATTGATCAGTGAAAACTGGCCAGAATTCATGTCTGCGCAGCCCAATGTAAACAGTAAAATCCAAGCCAAATTGCTTTACAAAAGCAGTAAAAAAAAAATCTAATATAACAATCTGTCATGCAGCTGTTAAAAGAGTGAATTATTACACAATATCATCAAACATTCAGAAAAAAAACATTGTTTTATTGCTTAAAGTGCACATTTTGTCTGAAGAGTTTAGTTTGGACATGAATATTGTGTCGTTTCAAGGCTGCACTGTCTCAACTCCGTGAGAATAACCTGTTTTGAACTGAAGGTCTCTGCTGCGTGCAGCATCGTACTCATCTTTTCCAAGCTGTGCTCTGCTTTTTGTCGCATCCTCTTGTGCACTTGATCAAAGAGTTCCTTCATGTGGCTAATTACAATTAACTGAAAGTGCAGTGTTACCAAGATGTTCAAGATAGTGACACTGCAGACTTGTGTGGTGCTGAGTGTGCATTTAGGTCGCAGAAGCTGTTGTTGGACAACTGCTCCGTCCCTCTGGACTGCACTGCTGTGCTCCCTCCGCAGAGCCGCCGCCATAATGTTCACCAGACAGCAGCAGGATTTTGATCCTGTACATTTTTTTGTTTATGGCGAGACTGATTGACATTTTTAAAACGTATCTCAATTATCTGTCTCAGTGGTTTTCCACTGGTTTTCATTAACCATCTAATCAGGAGCTGCCTCACACCTGGGACACCAGGTGAATGCAATTAACCAGCAGGTAGGACGGAGACCGAGCGCTCTATCTTCCATCTTTTCATTTTACTCCCTATGTGTAGTCTCTGAGAGGAAATTGTCCCCCCCTCCCCCACAGAATCAGGAAATGATTGGTGAGAGAAGATGTTTCTGTTTAATTTGAGTCTGGAGGTGTTGGACTGACAGGTGCCTACAGTACAGGTACAGTATGTATATATATTACTTCACATCTATCCTAACCCTCTAAACGTATGAACCATACTTTACAAACCATTGTGGAAGTCTTTTGCAAAAGCCGTTACCAAATTCCTACCTTCTTTTTAAGACCTTTATTGATGAACTGTAGGACATCTAGACAAGACCTCACCCCACCAAAATGCAAAATACAAGCCTGTTTTGCTCTAATGTTGACACATGCAAATGTACAATACAATGGAAAGGCATGTTGGCTCTTGCAATCTGCTATTCCTTGTATCAAGATCTCTGCCTCTGTCTGCCTCTAAACAAAAGTTGCATAGTGCACCTTTAATCCCTATTCGCACCGGACTGTTATAATCTGGGGACCTTGTAATAGTTGCCCAGGTACGTTTGGGATCTCAATCCTGTGTTTAATCCATGTTTCGTGTAACGCAGAGGTCATGTGAACAAATGTGTCCAGTGCAAAATCGCCGTGATGGTGATTTGGGCGCGTACCTCTTTTTAAACATCAGCTTTCTGTTTTCAGACAACTGACAACTTTTTCAACAGCTGTGAGATCGGCTATTTTTACATGAACCTAAAAAGTGATGATTTCGAAGGTTAGGACCAACAGAAGGTTGTCATATTCAAGTACAGCCATAAGGCATCTATCACTTGCATTCATAAAGTGCTTTTGAGAATATTTCAAAATATTAAGATCTATATTGCGTATTGCCATACAGCCTAAAAGTATCAAGTCACATTATTCTATTCCATCTCAACCAGCCCTTTGCATGTGTGCTGCAAGTTCGGGGAATATTCAATCTTCACAATTAAAAAGTACTTTCGAATGAAAAATGGTCTAACATTTGGCCAGAGAAAGCGCCTAATGAGCCAGAAACACAAGGACAGAGATGTCTCTCTGAGTCACTGTGGGTCTTCTTCTCCCAAGAAACAGGCTCAATTGGCATTTTTTCATAGATTTGAAATCAATGTAATGGAGTTAGGAGTTCCTGAACACAGCTTAATTACTTTTTTCAGCGCTGATCCTGAGGAGGAAACAGCAAATTGATTCCTGTGGGTGTCCTGAGGGGCTCACTGGACTCAAGTGCTGCCCGAGCTCCTGAGGA
The DNA here is from genome assembly GCA_900302685.1 of Spondyliosoma cantharus. Classification (NCBI taxonomy): domain Eukaryota; kingdom Metazoa; phylum Chordata; class Actinopteri; order Spariformes; family Sparidae; genus Spondyliosoma; species Spondyliosoma cantharus. The sequence continues at coordinate 17,955 of OMLP01013809.1, forward strand.
GTACTTAAATGTTCCTCTGCCCTCCACTTGTCTCGAGTCCTTCTCTAATGAGACTGGAAAATCAGTAAACTACATTTTCAAACATCACGGGGCATGCCTCAACATAGAAATTAACTTTACTTGAGACACCATCTGTGTTTTGTTGAGGATCTATCCTCTATAGTAACTGTCTTACTGAGACCGCGGCAGCGACAACAAGAGGAAAAGTGACCAGAAGTGAGCAATTGCGAATGAGTACTGGGAAACAAGAGGGTGTCGCCGGTGTGAGAGTGTCGTTCAAAGAAGAAGGGAGCCAGGGTGGCGTTTAGCTCAGTCGGTAGAACAGGCGTCCCATGTAAAGAGACTTTGTCCTCGCTGCAGCAGTCCTGGGTTCGAGTCCTGGCCTGGGGCCCTTTGCTGCGTGTCACTCTCCCTCTCTCTCATCCTGTTTCCTGTCATCCCTTCAACTGTACTGTCAGTAAAGCCATATAAAGGCCAACAAAAATACTTTAAAGAAGAAGTAGGGAGCCATGTTTTATATGAGTTTACATCCCCCAAAACAAGATGCATCAGCGAAAGCAATCAAAGGAGAAAACCTTAGTATTAGAGTCATGATTACCAATGTTGTGTTCAAACCAAACAGGAGATCCCATTAGAAGTCAATGATAACAGGCAAATGTACGTCTTATCATTGACATTGACGTGTCAAGCGAGCATTCGCATGACTCTCGCTTGACACTATGTAGTAAAAGCCTATCGCCGTTGACGTTCACGCTAACGTCATGACATTCACATGAAAAACAACGGAGGAGATGATAATAATTACTAATCGTGGCTGTTTGCGGACACCCAGTGAGCGAGAAAGGAAGACTACCTGGTAAGTTTTGGAAATACGTCTCAGCTCAGCATAGCTCTGATCAATCCGAACTCCATTCAGGGAACAAGCATTTTAAAAGTTGTCTGCTAGTCGTCTGGCCGACAGACCTGACGAAGCATGAAATCAGACAACTCAGACGCCAGCGGACGCAGCTCAAATATTTTCTCTGCATTTGGTCTGAAAACAGCATTAAAGCTGCAATATGTTGGAATTGTCCGCCTGTCAAATTCATACTCAAAACAAAGGTTGGAGTGGCAAATTACCAGAGTAACTGCTAACAACTGTTAACTGAAGCTGCCTTAGCTATTTAGCTCAGTTAGCTGTGCAGTTATCAGTTCTGCAGTTGTGTATTTAAAAGAAGAAATGATACAGATATTGAAGAAGAAAACCCAACAGATACAGCAAATTGTATCAATAAATATCCAGTGCCCTGGGGCTGACATTAATCTGTTAGTCTACCAACACTACACATGCAGTACATATGTACACTCAGAGGGGGACAGATAATCTATATACTACATGGAAATATGCTGTGCTGAATGTTGTGTTGCTTCACAGAGGCCATTATTCTTCAGCCTACCTGCCATAGTCAGTGGAGCAGGTTTCCTTGATTACAGTGGCAGTAAAGCATCCCGGTTCTCCACACAAGCAGCTGTGTGCTGTAGCTGAGCCGCCTGACGGAGCAGCCTCATTAGGCTACATTTCAAACTCTGTCAGTACTGACATTGCATAACTCAGAATAACACGCACTGTGTCACACAGTGATTTATGGTCATTGTTCTCCACTGTACCCTTGAGTGCTTTAGTGCGCGAAAACTTTTCTTTTTTGATGACTACATGAAAATAAACAGACACTGCCTGATGACTTTCTGTTCGTCTCTTTGAGGGTTTTTCACTGATTTTCAGCCAAAACCTGCGGAGCAGGTGAAATTAGAGCACCCAGGCAAACTGCCCAAAACTAAAACTAAAGCAATCACCTATTATGATGCTTTAATTAAATAGTATTTCAGCATTTAGACAGTTAAATAACAACCTAACATTACATGTTTTAGTCACAATAAAGCTTTATTTGAAGGGTTAGGGTAGGGTCGTAGTGATGAGGGATATTGTACTCCTTCACTACAGCAACAGATTTCTCGCAAATAAGACATACTGCCTCAGAATTCCCATCTGTACAAAAGAAGCCCTCTTGCCAGCTTTGTTGGAAATGTCTTCTGTCTGTGTGCCACTGTCTCTGCCTCAACATGTTTTTCTTACCTCGCATGCCCCAAACTGACTTCTTTTGCAAAGTTTCCACCATGCACAGATTATGACAAACATTTAAAAGTACCTAACTATTTATATTAATGAATTAATTATATTAATTGTTTTATATATTTAGTGTTTTTAACTAGAAACAAATGTTGTACCAAATCAAACATTGTGACGGACCAGACTAGAGGCTCATTTATGATCCCTTTACATACGAACAGAGGAAAGTCTGTCAATGCCCACATACTTCCATGCTTTCTTCACATTGGCATGGACATTAAGCAATACAACCACTAGTCAGTCTCGCCCGCACCTCCGCTTTTCCTCCACCACCATCCGACTCACATTTAATGATTTGTAGTAACAAAGTAACATCAGACAGATGTTTAAAGCCTCTGACCTACTCTCATAACCTCTCCTCAATAAGATCTGCCATTTTTAAAAATTCTCCCTCTTGTCCCGTGGTCGTGTCTTGTTTGAACTATTGGCTGCACTGCCCCCAGTGACTACTGGAGGTGCTGTTCTGTCCATAAGTGTTCAGAAAACGTGCAGATATATGAACAGAATTAATGCAGAGTATGGTCAGAAAGCTCCATCCATATCTGACACTGAGCCTTAAGAGACCCTGTCCACCGACAGACAACTAAAATTAAATTCTCCCATCTTGCCTTGCAGTTTAACTGTTCTCGTTATTTAAATTACTGCAGATATCTGTTTCTGGTCAGGTTCTTTCCACAGAAAACTTGCATCTGTAGGGTGTGGATGTTGTGTCTCTTACCTTTGGATACTGTTGGATTGGAATGAGAACTCTTTCGGAGAGCTTGATGTTTTTATTGCTGATGATATCTAGGTATTTCTTCATGTCGCCATCTTTTCTCGATTCATCACCCTCACACTTTTCAATCTCTGCAGATAAACAAAACAAAGAAATACGATAAGAAGATAGTTAGTTCGTCATGCAACTGAAAAAAGCATCAGTCATCATCTTGAAGCGCCGACTGCGGCGTGACAACCACGCAGCGACACATTAGGACACGTTTAACTATGCATTGCACCGCGCGGTGACTATCTGGCTGATTAGTACGTCTCTAAATGTGCTCACATTGCAAACTTAATGATATGAGATTATCCCGCTGACTCCTGATACCTCCTTTTACATCAGGCCCTGTAATCTCATGATCCAGTAATTCCAATCAAAATAACAACAGAGGCAAACAGTCGCACTCAGCTCGCTGTGGCTCACTTCACTGCAAACTGAGCTCTAGTGAGCTGCCAGCAGTCTCTGACCCCCACACAGTACAGGAGTCACGCAGACGGGGGATTAAACATGCCAAACGGTTGTTATTATCGGGTAGAAGTCAATTGGGGTGCTGAAGATTAGATCTGTGAGCTCTCACATTAAGATCATATTTGCAGATCGTTGATTTCAATCAGACTGCAGATTTGCTCCTTGTGCAAATTGGCCCAGTAGTCCTCTTGTGTGTCCCCGGCCTTAATGAAACAAGATGAGAGCTGAGAAGGTGGTCAACAGTCCGGTTTAGCTTCACAGCACAGCCCCCTCTCGACTGATGCATTTTATATCACTTGACCTAAAAAACACTCGTGGTTCACCTCGCAGGGATCCTCCTCTGTCGCTAATTAATACTCAGTGGAATTACAACTATCGGTCCGCAGCACACTTGCCGGACAACAAAATGATGGGGCTGAACAAGACCGAGGACAAGTCAGCGACCCCTCCTGAGCAGCTTTACATAAAACTCCAGAGGCTGTTTAGACTGGAGCACCCTTATCTGAGCTGTCAGCAGCCAGTGGACAAAGCCGTGGGGTTAAAAAAAACAGATCAGGCTTTGAATGAATGCATTTCTCTCTTTTTGCACAAAGGAAGGACAGCAATACGTCCTAAAGAGTTGCCGAACCCACCTTAAAATCAATGTGAAATGTATCAGAATTTGACTTTCTCTATCTATTTGTGAGGATAAAGTGTTCCAATTTAGCAAAAGGCTCCTTCTGAGACTTTTCCTTGATGTGACCTTCCTCACATCCATAACTCCAGCTTAACGACGCCTCTGTTCCAGACGGCTCGGATATTCACTCATTACAGCTTCTTATGGTCATGGGTTTGAGTTTTACACCGTGAATTAAGGTTGTTTGTTTGATACTGCAATTGTCTGTGAAACCGACCCGCAACGGTTTGAAATGCGCCACTTTCTTCCAGCATGACACAATCTCTCTGACTGTGCCTGATTGTCTGAGGCAAGATCATTTAAATTGGGACATGCTGTCTCTTCCTTTTTTTTTATTTTGCAGCTTCCCTCCAAGTTGACTTGCACCAAAGCCGCAAAAGTGTCTAAAAATGAAAATGGGTGCGTGCCAATCAATATTTAAAAATGCCTTCTGGGTTATTAAGAAGCAGCACCAGATGGAAGAGCCTTTGCTGATATTTACTGGAGAAGAAGTTTGTTCATTGCTTTTTATGACCCCTTTCTGGAGGCACTGAAATCAGACTCCATCGTTTTGTCAAATCATTTAGACTTTTGTAAGAAGTACAAAGTTTACTTGCATGCCTCACAACGACGTTCTAGTGGAAGGGACTGTGTCAAGTGAACCCAGTGAACTCACATTGCCGCCGCCTGCCACTGGGTACAGACTGTGCCCAAAAGCCTCTACCCAAAATCACAGGAAACAGATTTCAAGACCCCTCCAACCTTTTATTCCCATCAATGTGGCTGATTCACACCTCCTTACGTGACACGTTCACACAAGACAGGCGCCTGCGGATAGCAGGAGATTCTAAAATGTGCCTTTTAAAAATAGTAAGGTGGCTTTCCTGAGGGTATGAATCAATCACAACCCGTGGTGCGCAAACACAAAGAGGTGTGCTTCATATCCAGAACACAGGGTAGTGCATTGTGACAAACTGAAAACATGAATACAGTCTATATACATAAAGAGGTGAGGCTGGTGGTGGAGCCATTTATTCCATTACTTGGTTCAGACTCAAGCAACTATTGGATGGAATGCCATTAATTGTTACATTCATAGTCCTAAGAGGATGACCTCTTGACCTCTTTTGTCATCATCAGGTCAAAATCACTTGGTCCATTACTTTGGTTTATGACCAAACACCTGAAAATAAAGACATTCCCATCAGCCTCAGCTGTACATTGTGTTTTGCGCTAGTTAGCAATTGTTAGCATGCTGACCTGATGGTCAACATGATAAACACTCCCTAAACATCAGAAAGTTGCCAGCATGGTGCCGATTAGCTCAAATAACTAAATACAGCAACAAAGACCACAAAGTCAACACGTTGAGCCAAATTACCACGGCAAGTTTTATAGCAATAGAAAACATCCGGACCGGAAACATCCCAAACTGTCATGGTTCATGCGCGGCCCAGGACAGGAAGGCTCAAGAGCGGGTGATTTAAAAACTTCCATCTTTGGCATCTATCGTGCGTAAGTAACCACCCACTGCTGTATCCACTGCTGTACCACCAGGCTACGGAGCAGCTTTTTCTCCTCAAACTGTGAGACTCCTGGCCTCATCCTCCACCATACAATAACTGTGTTTCTTGAGTAGCATAAACAGACTACAGCTTGCATTTTGTCGTGTTGTAGGATGACAAATAAAAGAACCTTGAACCTCGGATGGATAGGTCAACAAAACATCCGACTGCAACACGGGAGACTGCTGTTTGTTTCCCGTTTCATGTAGATAGTCATAGTTGGTTTATTTTTTAACAATGATCACATTCTTCTCTAACCTTAACCCTAACCCTTGATGATGAAGGTCCCCTAACCTGAACAAAATAGCATTTTTAACCAAAACTGCAAGTCTTTACCTAAACCTACTTGACTGTGTGCCTAAACCAAACCAAACCTTAACTTCAACACTGTCACAGCATAAACCATAATTCATTTTCAACAGTTGGTAAGACAAAACTGATGTCTTCATCCTGCTGACAGGGCTGTCAGATCAGAGAAACACACGGGTGTCGCTCTCCAGGGCATGGGAAAAACATTGTGTCGTTTGATTTTGAGAATTTGTTGTAGACTCTTTGTTTTCAGTTGAGAGGGTACATTTGCATGTGCATCAGTTACAGTCACACCATCAAATAAAGCTCATTTGGATTTAAAAGTGCTCTCTGTGCTCATTGTGAAGTCCCACTACCCGCATTTGTTCCTCGAGACCTGCATGTGGGAGAGAATTTGTTTTGGGTTATGTCTTCAACGTGGGGTGTTTTTAATTTCAAACGGGCATAGTGTTCATACCATTTGAAAAAAAGTAATGATGTTTTTATAGCCTGTGAAGATGATTATACTCTGGAACAGTGCATAATGAGAAACACCTATATCCTGGTCTGCAGCCTGCCAGTGAACTCAGGAGACGATTGTGTGTGTTAGAAAGAGAGACGGGAGAAACAGAGAGAAGAGGAGGACAGTAAGCTTACAATTTTACAGATCTGGCGAAACGCTCGCGCTGGTATCATCTTCGTCAAATATGTGACAGCGACGGGAGCCTAGAGATCAGAGGAGCAGGAATGTGCTTTGAAGGTCACCGGCTTCAGTCCTCACACAGGATGAAAAAAATCTCATCGGGGGGACTGAATGAGTAAAACACTCACAGCGACTATTCTGGTGCTCTTGATCCTCTCTGTTGCGCTGCCCAAACTGCTTCAGCGGAGCCGCTCAGCAGCCAAGAGTGAAAAAAAAAAAAATGGTTTAGCTGGGCAGCAACCAGAAAAATGTGTGCAACTGTATGGTTTATAGGAGACAAGGCTCTGCTGCAAAATGCCCAATCAGCCTGCCACGGCTTAAGGGTAATTAAATCTGCTTTGGTCATTGTGCAGCAATACAGAGCATCGACGCCGACTCAGTAACATTTTACCTATATTCTAGATCTTATATTTTAAGTTCATTTGACTAGGAAACCATTCAAATGGGAATAAATATATAAACAGAACCTTTACTAGATTTAGAAGCATTGGATTTGGCATTTTGATTCACATGCTATTATCAGAGATTTATTTTAAATATGGCTTTCGGTGAACCAGCTGCACCACCAGAAAACATTAGTACCAGCTGGGCAATATGGACTGAAATCAAATATTGTGATATTTTAAGGCAATATCGCAAAACACAATATAAATATATATGGAATCTTCTCAGAAGCATTTAATAAATACTAGGACAGGGAGACAATTTCAAATATCACAGTGTTTTTGATGAAATACCTCACTATCGATGCTTGTGATAACATAGCTATAGCTATAATTAGCTCCTGATTAATGCATTTGTTTTTCGTCCAGGCTGTATTATTGCAATGCCCTTTTTTCGGGTCTGCCACATGAGAGCACTGAAAATCTTCAGATGGTTCAGAATGCTGCCGCTAGAGTCTTAACACGTACAGGAAAATGTTATCATATTACACCAATTCTAGCCTCACTGCATTGGCTCCCAATTCATATAAGATCAGACTTTAAGGATGTGGTGAAGGATGTTAAGGTGCTGCTGATGACATACAAAGATGCACACGTCCTTGCCCCGTCGTACATGCCAGATCACATTATACCATATATTCCACCTCTTGCGTTACGCTCTCAGAATTCAGGGCTCCTGACGGTTCCCAGGGTTATGAAGAAGTCAGGTGGCTGCAGGGCTTTTTCCTTTCGTGCCCCCCTTCCTCTGGAATTACCTCCAAGCTGACATAAAACAATCTGGCTCTACTGACGCCTTAAAATCTAAACTCAAAACTCTGACTAAACATTTAATTAGTCCTTGACTCTGATTGCTAGCTTCTTCAGTGGGTCGGTCTCAATGAGTCACTTACCTGTAGTATTAGAATTCACATTGTCCTGCAGACAAGAAACAATCAGTTTATTCTGACTAACATCGCATTTCTCTAACTTTGTCTTTGTTTTTCTGTTCCCACAAGCTACAAGGCTGTTTCGCTCTCTCACTGTCTACTCTACATAGATTCCTCCTCCTCCTCCTCTTCCTCCTCCCCTCTTTTCATTCAGACTCCCTCCTGATGGACCACGGCCCCGGGAACATCTCCCTCTCCTGGCTCCTGCTGCTTCACATATTGACAGATCTGGATCATCATACCCTGGGCTTGGCCTTGATTTGATTTTGATTTGATTTGATCTCTTTCGGGGGAAAGTCCAAGTCTTAACCAACCCTCCCAATCCCGACCTTAATTCGAAACATGTTGGTGAGTTCAGTTTTCTTGAAAGCCAGGAAGGGAACCGTTGCCGCATCATACATACATGTCAGGAATACACACTGCGACGGACTGGACTTTGAATTCCACCTATCTAAAAGTCACCGGAAGCTCTATACTCTGCTAAGAAGAAAATACCACCAATAAATGTTTGAGCCACTATCAGTGTAAAGAAGCATGTATGCTGTTGAATAAGAGCACAGGCAGAAGGGAGCTTCATCATTTGTTGGAGATAATATGTTTACTGCTCGGCTGTTTACCCTTACATCGTGGCTTTATTGGATTTCAGCTGTTGTTTGCCTTACAGTCCACGCTACTAAAGCATGCAGTTTGTTCTACTGCTGAAGTGGAGCTTTTTGTAAAATGTGTGTGCTTTTGACTCGAAGAAGACGGTGTTGGTGAGATCAAATTGTCTTTTACTAAACTGCTGGGGGGGCGAGGGGGGGTTCTGATCGGTCAACAGAGAAAACTCACACACTCAAAAACACATCCAGTGATGAAACAGTCCACTGTAATGAATCCGATCAAAATTCATTCCTTCCTTCCAGGTTTGATTAATCCCCACACCGTCGAGCTGTCACGCCACGCGGGAATTTGATGAGATAAAAACAGAGCGTAAAGATGAAGCTCATCGCACCCAACAGAGCAGACTGTCCTGGGATCTGACATGTGCTCTGTGTCGACAAATAAAGCACACAGTAAGCAACCTTCCCATCTTTGTTTTTTTTTTGACTCTGCTCACCTTTTATTTTGCAAAGCTGGCTAAATGGCTGAAAACCCTGAATAGCCTGCAAAGTGATGGATGAGCAGAAAAGAGGGACTACAAATAGGAAATTGCTAGAAAGCACAAGTTTGGACTCTCAACTTGTAATTCAGGCTGTTTGTGTTACAACAGCGTTTATCCTGTTTGTTTTAAGCCTTCAATAAAACCCCTAAAAACCTCTTAAAGTAGTTTTTTCCTCTATGTCAGTGTTTTATATAGGTTCCTGTGCATGAAAGATATATAGAAAGTTAAAAAGGCAAAAGTCCACACCAAAGAAGCTCCCCTTTCCCACAGAAAACGCCGCTCCTGGAACACATGATGCGTAGACACACATCATGAGTAGTCTCGCCTTTAATTCCGTAACCTTGTGACATCACACTACGTCACCATGTATTCGCATAATTTGTAACTAGCAGCTAGTTTGGCACATGAGAATTAATTTAGCGCAGCTGCTCTGTTGTTGTTAGCAGTGCTGGTTCAGGCGTGTGTGAGCTGACCAATCAGAGGAGGCATGGTATTCGGGAGGGGGGGGAACCTTAAAGAAACAGGAGCTTAAACAGAGCATTTCAGACAGAGCGAGAATTCAGTGCTTACTAGAATTTTTTTAGCACTAAAGCATGTTAACCTATCTCTGTAGTAACCCAAAGCCCAAAAATTATGGGCCTGAAAATAAGCATAATATTGCCACTTGGCCGCTTTGAATTAACCGAATGCTGTGAATTTAGCAGTGGTGGTCTGTCAGGGCTAGCAAGGCCTTCTCTGCTGGCCTAAACACTATCAGAATCACTGACTTATGTTTTAATATATTTTTTCCCATGAATATGTATTAAATTATTTCCAATAGTCTATTCTCTTCATTT
>OMLP01013809.1:38959-49210 GCA_900302685.1 Spondyliosoma cantharus
ACCCCAAAAACCAAAAAAAAAAAAAAAGAAAAGAAAAGAGAAAAAGCCCAGAAAATATATAGATATATATATATATATAAAAAAAGATAACGTCTCCGAGATGCTCGACGACAGGATGCTGAGGTGTGATTCAGAGGTGTGAGCCCATCTCCGCCACCGCTGCCTGCTGCCTCTCCTCGGCACTCCGCCAGACTCTCAGACTCTCTGGGTCTGCAGAGCGCGCTGCTCCCCGCCCCTCGGCAACATTATTGGCCATATTCAGCGACTGGCTGCTGCTGGAAAACAAAGACGCTCCCCGCTGAGCGCATACCAATTGGGTGATGATCTCGGAGGGGGGAAACGGATAAAAGAAAGTTTGAAGCTCGCCTGGGCTTTCGGTTATATCACTCCGACGTCCAGCCGGCGCGTTGAGAGGTTTTGTGCTGCTCGTGGTGCAGAAAAAAGAAAGTAGGAAGATTCTAAAAAAAAAACAAAAAAAAACACACACATCCTGGAAACACTGATGATAACACTGCGAATGTTGTGTGGCTACAACCAGGCCTGTAGGAGTACATTATGAAGACACGAGCCACTTCATTTGAAGTCAGGGATTAATTTTTTTTAAGTGGCTATCAGTGGAACATGAATTATAGCTGACTTTGATATGATAAAGTTTAATTATAGCTAAATCAGTAGTGCCATACTAGTAAGAGATAGTGCCTTATCTCCCAGAAAAGAAAAAAAAAAACATTCCTTATCCAATTACTCTCTCGACTCAGCCGAGGAAAACCGTAAAGTATGGTGGCCTGTGAGTTTCTCGTGGTGTTCCGAGAGTTCACTAGCTCTTATCTGTGTTAAAATGTATGGCATGGTCACTGGCAATAAAGGCTGATGTCAGAAAACACAGAAAGGCTTCATTTTCGCTGTCCATGGTGCTGGACATGGCAGTGTTGGTGCGTGAAGACTGAGTGGAGGGCAGTGGGTATGGCATCCTCTGCGGATCTGTTGGTTCTGAGAGCATATGCACTGGTGTTGCACATGTGGATATTGTGACACTTTATGAAGCTGTTCTTTTCATCTCATCATGTATTCTAAATCAAAGTGCGCCACGAGAATAAACAACATAAAGTGCATTCTTTCTGTAACCGGGCTCCATACTTGATGTTTATACTGTGCCCTGTCTTTAAATATTTTACTGCCCTTGTGTCTTGGAGGCCTTTAGAGAACATTTTGCCCCCTCACAGGTTAGCTACATGATCTGATCTGCTCCAACAAGAAGCGTGGCTTTATTATTATTTCGCATCTTATTGACAAGCTCTTAAATAACCTGGCCATTTCAAAAATTAAAAGATCTCTTTTTTTAGGTGGGACTATTAAATCTTTTTCACAACCTAGGACCGAATTCGATCCCCCTCAAACACATTTTTCTGCTATTTACATCTTAGGAGTTGTATTATAATCCATACCGATATATTAGAGTGGTCTGAACATGATTCAACTTGAGAATATACAACCGAAAGCTTCTGCTCTAAGGAAGCAAAAATGTCTGTTAACATGATATCAATGATGAAACATCCTGAGGGGATGGTTTTAGGTTCTACCTGGACGACGGGATGTGGAGAAACACTCTGTTAAAGGCAAATAAGATGACATCTTTTAGCAAATCCTATGAGACCCAAGATGTTTCACAGACCTCATATGGTCGTGCCCTAAAATTGCAAAATGCCTGGCTGTCTGTCCAAAATGAGATAAAATAGTGTTTGGGATTGATGTACCTATATTCTGAGAATTGCTTGGTAAACTGCAAGCCTCACAACATTACAACAGTGGTTAGATGTAGAGACCCCTGATATTTCAAGTTTCAGGTTTACTTCATTTATATATCACTCAGTGAGGGATGTTAAACTTTATATCCATCTCACCACTGGCAAAGTCTCACATTTACTCAGAGGATCTCCAGAGGTATTTGTAGAACACCGTATTTTGAACTCCACTGGTTTTGACTGATGCTACTATAATTATTATTTTTTCTTTTAATTAAAAAAATGAATATTTGTATGTGTTTGTATCTGTTCTTGTTTTGTGGTATCCATATTGTGTTGATTTGTTTTGTGTCACTTTACTATTATCCGAAAATGTGATTTGCTTCAAAAATATTGAAAAGAAAAAGTGTTATGAGGCAGCAGTATCAGTGCTGTCATTTCTGGATTTCACATGAGCTAATGTATAACTATTAGATTTTTTTCTCATTTGTTTCCACACTCTGTTACTTGATTGATTTAAAATCCCCTTCCAGTGAGATTCAGTTGAAATCTCAATAAAACATGGTCAAGGACAGGATTGCCTTTCAAATGTTTCATATTTGCTTTGTATATAATGTTATTATAAGTTATTATAAAGCTTTAGTGTAGAGACCATTCAGAGCAGTGTCCATTGATGCAATCAGCAGCCTACCTTGTTGACTGATATGTAGTTTAAGAGCAGAGCTGTGGTACGAGCCATAGTAATGAAAGCGTTCCACTTCCTGTCCAATAGGCAATCGAGGAGGTCGAGCCACCTGCTTGTACACTAAATTATATATCACCACATGAAAGGGGTTTTAATGTCATGTGAATGATTCATTAAATCCTTATGAACTGATGTCTGCGGGTCAAAAATGTATTTGCATCTCATATAAATGCTTCTCTGGTCCGCCTGCTTTGATAGGACTTGAATCCTGAAGTTCTCTGCAGCACAGCGGGCCGGCTGCTTTAGTTACTCACAAATTAGTTTTGAGCACAAGAGGCTGGTGAATGACCAATTCGGGCTCCACTTGACCTTTAGAGCTCATTCTGACTGCACTGATCAGAATCATAAAGACTGTGGAGGGACTACAGACACTGGTGTTGGCTGAATGAGTGTTCACTTGGGTGTTATTTATGTTCCTGTGCACCAATTCAGCAAACTGATTTATTGTTCAAATCAACATTAATGAGATAAAACCATTTGTGTCTGTACAATGCTAATATTTTTCTTTTAATATTGTTCCACTACACATAAAAAGACTGTACTTGTCTTACATGGACTATGTAAGTTCTGATCATTGAGAGGTTGTAGTTGTATAGCAGGCTTAAAAGGCTTTTGAGGCAGTTTCTTTGCAAAATAAGATTCCCTGGTAAGTTATATTAAAGTTAGTTTCATATGTTCGACTGAGTAACTTTAAAATAATTCAGTTTTCTTTTATGATGAAAATGTCTTTGTTTCATTGGTACAAAAGGGGAAATAGATAACAACAAATTCATTTATATTTAACATTGGTGTTGCAAGGGACCTGAATGTCATTTGAGCCGTCTGGTGTCCCAAAGATCAGTCCTTCGAGGGACTTGGACATCGTGTCGTGTGGTTTCAGAGGCCAGAATGTTGTTTACACACAATTTCATTGACTTGTTTTTCCTCTCATCTGTATAAGTAATAATTATTCTTATTTGATATTAGAGATCTTGCTAATTGCTACGTCTGCTCATTTCTGAAATGCCAAACAGGCCTTGAAGGGGCAGATATTGATCGTTAACCTGCATGTCCTCACCATTTTTAATTTTTAATTTTTTTTATTCTTTAACGATTGATCTCTGTCTGAAAATGAGACGCAGGTTTATTTTTCTGCTTGATAGCCTAGAACAAGGGGACCATAATGAGCCCGTGTAGGCCAGTGCTGTCTTTGCATTTCATGCTTGCTGATCCCTCAGACATTCAAATGTATTGAGTGAAATGATTCATGACAGTGACGCTGATAATGCTGTTGATGTTTCAGTGGCTACTAATAGTGGCCTGATGACTATATGTGTTAAAGGATAAGTTCGCCCAATTATGAATATTCAGTCATTTTCAGCTCACATCCAATGCTGATGGAAAGTTGGGGGATGTTTCATAGTCCAACATACATTTCTGGAGCTTCACAGCAAAACAGTAATGGATGTATGTCAGTGCAGAGAGTTTACTGGACTGCTGCATGTCACCTCGGACAAATGTTTACTGTGACTGACTATTTTAACTGAGACGCTCAGTATCAAAACTATTCAAAGTGTTTCTACTTGGATTCGATGCACTCTTGCAGCTCTCTAGTGGTCAAAGTGCAACAGTGCAAATTTCACTGCTCCATTTATGTGACGCAGAAAAACCCTTGATGGGATTGATTTCTTTGATGAGTGTTTTATAAAACAAAGACTGTTCTAATCAGGCTTGTGAACAGTGATTGCTTTGCTTCATTAATGCTTTATGCGTTACTCAGGACAAGTTAGCTGCCTCAAGGTCCAAATACAGATCAACAATCATTAACAAGATCAACAATCTTTAACCTTATCTAACAATTTCTCTCAAATCTGAGTGCCACTTCAATGTGGGAGTTTACTTATTAATTTTCATATAACTTGATAACTGTGGGGGCTATGCTAAATTCCTGTCTCTAAGCCCATTGTGATTGCTCAGCCAATTAACAAACTCTGACCTTATTCTGCATCCTGTTAGCCCCGCCTTCGTCAAGCCGAGCACAGTTATTCCATAAGTGCCTTCAAAATAAAACTATCCACCACGAACACATCTACAAATGTGAATAAAGGGTAGGGTACATAATACATACAACCCGAAATCACTATTCAAAAATCAGACAGAGACATCAGCATTAAATTGAGACTGTTTCATGACCACTAAACAGTTCCTTGTTCGTGAAATCAGTTCACATGGGTTTGTTTTGAAAGGTTTCACCGAAAGTCATGTATTTCATTGTATTAGTCTTGACGTCACCGTGCGGGCGCTTTTTTCTGGACCAAGTGGAGCGAAACGATTGACAAATCCCACGAAATCACGTGAGACCATGGCGGAGAGTTCGTCCCTCGGGATGAAGCGCGAAGATCAGGACAGGTATGTTGAAGTCCATGGTAGTTCACGTTAGCACCTGTTCGTTCAAACTGCTGTAACAAATGTGTGGCAGACAGCTGCTTCCTGTAGAGAATAACCTGTCCTGTCGGGTGAGCTGGTTCACACGTGTTCTGCAGTTTAGTCTTGAGTCAGATGAACGCTTCAAAACATGCACGGATCTGCTGAAAAGTTGCATCAGATTATAGTAGAAGTCATCCAGCACACGTGAACACACTTGGATGCAAATGGCAGAAGACTAAAAGCACCAACAATGATGTGTCATGGTTGAACGGTTGACTTAATAAAAGTCTAACCTGCATGCAATCACATCTGATGACTCGGTTCAGATAAATACTGTATGTCCATATTACACAGAGTTATACAGAGCAATGCACACCAGGCTCCAAGACCAAGTGATTGTTAATATTGTATTATTCTGGACAGGTTGATTATGAACAGTAAAGGTGGTAAAAGAAGTGAAAAGGCATGAAAACAATGAGTGATATTAAAAATGATAGGTTATTGACAATATCACAAGACAGGTAATGATCAAGGTATTAATGTGTGAGGAATACAGTAATACAACAGGCAAGATATTATTAAAAGGAACTGAAGTACGAATGAAAAACATGTCCACACCTAAAAAAATGTTTAATGTTCACCTGTAAATGACCTAAGAGACTGAATTTCTCATCTCGAGATCCATTTAGCAACTCAACACAAAGTTACCATTAAAAACTAACAATCTTGCCCCTAAAGCAAACGTGCAAGTAGGGTAAACGTTTTCTGAGTATTGCAGATCACCTCCAGAATTTAAAATTGCTTTTGTTGTTGGTCAATGCTTCCTGAATCTTCCTTCGTTCATTGCTCCCAATCGATGCAGATTCTGCATGAAATGGAACCCTACAAATACGTGCTAGTATATAGATTTGATTGTAGGACTTTTTATAATGCGACTTGACCTCAGAGGCACAGAGAAGATGTTGTGTAGGCATTAGTGAACCAACATTGCCTCAGCAGTCATTTCTGTGACACTCCCTGTTCTGTGTCCTGCAGGAACTCAAAGATGTCAGCAGTCGTGGTCGTGCACGGTGGGGCTTGGGCCATACCGGACCAGCTGGCCGAGGCGTCTGTTGATGGAGTAAAGGCTGCGGCATGTGAGGGGTCCTCGGTGCTGAAAGGAGGAGGAAGTGCGCTGGATGCTGTCGAAGCAGCCGTGAGGGCTCTGGAAGACAACCCTGCGTTTAATGCAGGTACGATTAATCCGGTTGGATTTGTCTGTGACGCTCTGTCTCCATCTGCTGGCGGTGAGGCCAACATTCACCCAGACTCGAATCTAGAATCCAGAGTGAGGGGGGTCGGCAGAGATCAGGCTTCTGACGGATTGTGGGGCCCATCTTCATAATCCACCATTAACCCTGGATTTAGTCTGCACTATAATCTAATCTACATGTTAGGTTATGTCTTTAAACTAGTCTGTCTTGCCTGATGTATATTATATTTGCTCAATAAACATAATCCACCTTTTCCCTCACAAATTGTGGGTTAAATAGTGTTTAAATGCTACCTTCTGTTGACCGTGCTGTAGACGCAGGTGTTGTGCTCTTAGGCCTCTCTGTACTTCTTTGTCACCACCGTGTGGACTTGTGAGGACGCTGCAGGCATCATAAAACCACACAAGGTTTGGAGGAAATCATAACTCCAACCTGACACTCTCGTTGTTTTGTCTGATTCAGTTTCTCAGGCCACTGAGAACACCTGTGTCAAGTTTTTGTCTAAGCTGATGGTGACTTTTGATTGAAGGGCATGGAGCGACGCTAAATGCCGATGGAGAGGTGGAGCTGGACGCCATTATCATGGATGGAAGGACACTCGCCAGTGGTGCGGTGTCCTCAGTGAAGAACGTCGCCAATCCTGTGTCACTGGCACGGGCAGTGATGGAAAAGGTGCCGTCCGAAACACGTGAATTTGGAGACCACTGATGTTTAGAGAGGCACTGACCTGGATCCTCTTCATGAATGTTTCTGGTTGCGTACAGCTTTTTTGTGTGTGTAGTGAACAGATCGGTGTTAAGTTATCAAAGAAACACATTTTCCATTTTTTAACTTCTTCTTGCATGTTCGCTGCCACGGAAAATGTCAGACTGCCCACGTCATGCTGACGAGCAGAGGTGCAAACCTGTTCGCAGAGAGCATCGGCGTGGCCGCCGTCCCCCCTGACACGCTGCTGACCGAGTATGAGAAGAAAGAATGGGAGAAGCACAAGTCTTACGTTACCGGAGTAGATGAAGAGTTTAACACTCAGTGGTAAGTAGCTGCAGTGTTTCGCCCCTTCATGTCTGGACTTAACGGTGCTCTACAACTTCTACACAGCATATCTTCAGCCTGAATACACTGAAATGGAATACATCTCTGGAGCCCACTGGGAGGAAAATGTGCAGTATTTAAAAAAGCTTTTTTAAAGAGAAGTTACAGAAGGAATCTCTGAGAAATGCTAAATAGGATGTTCTTTTTGTCATCTTCAAACCAGATGAGGTCAATTCTTTTTAATATGCAAACTTGCACTGCAAATATCTTCTATTTTTTTTTTTTTTAATTGGATCCCAGTGTGGGTTTGATAGGCATTAGACTAACTCTGATTAAATGTGATGACTCCCTCTTGGTTTCTGACTCGGGTCTTAAATTCATTTGCAGTACAGAAGCTTCTGACGTTCAGTGCAGAGCTTTTAGAGCTGGTGCTTCTCTTCCTACAAGTCGAGAGAGCTCATCGTCTTGTTTGACTTCTGCGTGATGGGTAGAGGGCAACGTGCACACCACTTGCCTCGTCTCTTTTACGGCGCAGAGAATCAAATCTCCCAAAGATCCAGTTCCAAGAAGTCAGTCCGAGCGCACACACGTATCATACCTGCATTAACTCATCAAGTGAAGTGTGTTATTTCACTAGACAGTCCTTCCTCATGACAGGTCCCGCTTAAGACAGTTGAACTTTTTTAAATTAATGAATGCATTCAGTGTGTGCAGGAATTGGGTTTTTTCTTTGAAAATGGATTCAGCTTTTATTTCATGGTGGAAGTACTTTTTTTCCCTCTTTCTAGGGCTCATGATACCGTCGGGGCGGTCGCTGTGGATTCTGCTGGTAACGTTGCATGTGCAACATCAACTGGAGGGATCCGGAATAAAATGGTCGGCAGGGTGGGAGACTCTCCTGTCATTGGTATGACTTCACCGACTTCCTCCAAAAGCTCTATGTACACTGTCAGCTTCAGCATCACTGAATCTGAGTATTATCTCATCTTAAAGCACTGTATGTAGTTGCACTATGAAAGCAATGTTATCATCTCAAATCTTCCTACAGCTTTGTTTTTTATCATTAAATCTTGAGTTTAACTTGTTATAGTACTTGGGGACACAAGTGCATCAAGTTAAGCAGCCTTGAAATGCTAAATAAAATGTTGTATCCCATTCTTTCTTGTGATTAAGGCGCCGGAGGATACGCAGACAACCTCAGTGGTGCGGCGTCTTGCACTGGGCACGGAGAGTCTATTCTTAAAGTCACGTTGGCCAGACTCATTCTTTCACATGTTGAACAAGGTAACCCCCGTTCGAGCTCTCTACATTAAGACAAGGTCTCCTCTGCTGTGTGTTGGATGTCCATTGAGTGACATTAACAAACGAATTATGTTAAACTAGTGTGAAAGTCTTATGGATCCAGCCAGGTTTTTCTTTCTTTTCCTCCCCATGCAGGTAAATCAGTAGCGGACTCCTCCCAGCTGTCTCTGCGGTACATGGCGGACCGTGTCCGCGGTGCAGGAGGCGCTATCGTGGTGTCTCCATCGGGACAGTGGGCGGCCACGTTCACCACAGATCGGATGGCGTGGGCTGCAGTGGATCAGGATGTTTTATGGTATGGATTAGACCCAAATGAAAGATTAAAAGAGCAGTTGTCCCAGTAACTGTCTTAACAGAGTTTTGATATTAGTCATATCATTGAGCCTGTATTTGACATCTGTTTGCCTGTTTGCCTGTTTCTGCTGCCGTCCATTTGTGTCTAATAACAAACATACAGTATTTCAGCTTTTTTGTTGAAGTGCGGCTTTTTAAGTCTTGGTAGTGTACCATTTGATAAACTGTGTCCCATACGCTCGTGCTAAAGTCTTGGATTTATTTCACTGAATTCTGTTTAACTCTGTGTTGGTTTATTTCTTCACAATTATAATGCTCCAAGTGTTCCTCATCACAAATAGTTGGCTAATTTGCGCTTAAACTCACGCACGTCCAATCCAGTTAAGGTCAAGACAATTTACAAGAAATGTTGATCAGCTCAGACGTGTAAGAGCAGAGCAGAGCAGCGAACTGCACGACTGGAGGTCTGTTTTTTGGAAAGACGTGCAGAAACTGGAAACTGCACTGAATATTAAAGCAATTCAAGATATATCTGTTTAAATGTGTTATTTCTCAAATGTGATGGTGCAGCAGTTAATGCCATTCAATTCCCATGAAATTCCATTAATTTTTACTGGTTGGTTGCTGGGTTTGATTAATTAATTTTTTGTTTTTTAAATGTTTTTCAACTGAATTATTCATATTTGTTTTCATTGGTGTTAGGCACTCATGTCTAATGTTTATTTTTGTGGGTGCAACTTCCGTGGTTGTCCACCTGGACTGAAATGTGCTTTATTAATTCAGTTATTTTCTTTGCTTTTGAATTAAACATGACCACTGTCTCTGATCAGTGTTTTTTAACATGATGAAGTCGACTGGTTTTAGTGCTGCCGTCTTTGCTACAAGCTGTTAACTAGTGGCTGGGATCTGAAACCCACTGTCATCCTCCTATTTTAGTAATGATTTCTCTGATTGGTTGGTCATTCGATAAAATGAGCTCTTAAAGGAACATTATGTAGAAATTGGGATTTTGTGTGATTTGGTGCCCCCCACAATTTCCGAGTGCAAATCATCGTAAATACAAAACGCAGGTCTGTAACAGTTTGTCAGACGTCATGTAGGTGCTAACTACAGACAAAACTCATTACATCATGTGATGTGTTTAAAACTTGCATGTCGAAGTGGCTGAGACAGACGCACCATTCACCCAGTTACATCGTGTTGCTTTGATTGAAATATGTAATGTATGTAGCTTTTTTTGTCGTTGTCGTTTGGTGTTCAGTTCTCTCCCAGCACCTCGAGGACAATGGGCTATTACTATCAGGAGGTTGTTAACATGACAACAGCCTCATTCATGAGCCTCCACTTCATTTGGCCAGCTGCGTTGTTGTCCTCGCTTCATCCTCTGAAACAATGGCCGCTCGACCAGAGACTGTCGCTGATTCGGAATCAGAATTAGATAGGACGATCATGTGCTCCTGCTGCGATTTAAGATGGG
>OMLP01013812.1:0-13891 GCA_900302685.1 Spondyliosoma cantharus
ATATTGTGTATCGCGATATAGCCTAAAAATATCATGATATTGTTTTAAAGCTATATTGCCCAGCACCAGGTGATTGCATTGTTTGTGTCTTGCTTATGACTGTTTTGGGATGTTCTTACAGATACTGAGAATGCTCTTTGGTGAGAACCCTTGACTGGTTCATCTGTGGATTTACTGGCTGAATTAAAAATGCATGCTTCAGTTGGTTTAGTAATAACGTCTAATTGGAAATATGATGAATCCTGCATTATGATAAGTCTAGCCTTACCTGAAAATATATTTGGGTGGAAATAAATGAAATTAGAAAAATGAGATGGAAAAATAATTTTGATTAATGAATGCAAATAGCAAATAAACAACTTCGGCTGGACGACAGGACTTCCTTTTCCACACGACAAAAATAGATAGACAGACAGATCGATCTCACCCTCTCCTAAACCTCCCTTCAAAGCCTCTCCTCCAAATCTCATAAACACTCACTGGCTGCCCTGTAGCTGTCGCTGGCCAGCTGGGAGATATGTGTCAACGGCTAGTTCCCTATTTTCAACAAGCTCTCTAGGCTTTTTTTTAAAAAACATGAACAACTCTAAAATGCCATGGTTATATAAACACAAGCAAAATAGTCATCATGAACGTATCTCAGTCCGAAAAGGCTAAACTATTCGCAGCTGTGGATGTGTCCTTTATGCTAACTGGGTTAGCTGCTAAACAACAGCTGTACTGTATCCAGCTACCTCATGTCTCATTCACTTCGTAACATTAGCATAATGAATGTTAACAACAAACATGGTTACTGTTAGTAATCACCACTGTCGAGCTAGTATGTCGGTGGAACATTTTGGCTGCTGTTTTTCTGCCATTCTTGTTCGACTAGCTCGCTAAAAATTCTGCCAATACATCCATGCTGAGCCTTGTGGATCATTCTGGTCATGTGCGATGAGTGCAGGGCAGAGGGTGCACTGGCAGGCCGGTACGTAGGTAGACAAGCGGGTAGACCATCAAATCATTTCATTCAATCCAAATGAAATGTTTGGATGGGCTTATTGGAGACCTGCGACAGCCACACACACATTTTTATATATTTATTTTTGGCCAGAGCTTACTTAAAGGTGACAGAACAGTTCCTCTCATGACATCACATTAAGTAGTAGTTCATTGTTTAGACCCCTGGGAAACAAGGTCTGTAAGGTGAAGATCCAATAAGCTTCAGGTTTCTTTAACAGAAAGTCAAGATCAACACCTCTAGTTGGCAGACTGACTTTTTGACCTGAACATGTGTGCAGGAGTAGTTGTCATGAAATTGATAGAATGAAATATTTATTTTCTCTTCCAGGCTGAAGCCTTTTACATCATACAAGTTCCGGATGCTGGCCACCAACGATGTAGGAGACAGTGTCCTCAGCAAAGAGACAGAGGCTGTCACAACGCTGCAGGATGGTAAGAGACTGAGAGCGTTGATGGCGTAGGGGAGGAAGGATTATGTGAATTTGAAAAGCGAGGTAGAGAAGGACTGTAATGTGATGGACAGGCGTCTGTCTTTTTCCTCCTCACTCTTTTCCCCTTTTTTTCTGTCCAGTGCCTGATGAGCCTCCTGTGATCCTCGCAGTGAAACCAACAACCACTACCTCAGTGTTGGTGCAGTGGAAGGTATTTGCAGACTTCCAACACAACATTGAGCCCTCAGACACACATGCGTTATACACACACAGACCTACACAGCAAAACTTTGAGCGCAGGTTAATCACCTTCTTGGAGAATGAGACCCCCGCAGACTTATGCAGTACATGTGTTTGTGCTTTGTGCGCGTCTGTGTCCGTTGATGCAATTATCATTATTTATTGAACCAGGAGAGGTCACAGGGCAGCAAAGACAGATTGGAGGAATGGCTAGAGGGATGGACAGAAGGGGGGACAGACATTCCTGGCGGGGGAGAAAAATGTTCAAAATCTTAATGAGGATATAGCAGCAGGAGAGATGTACGAGGGCGCGAGAAGCAAATATCGGCTTTGTGCAACAGCAGAGGAAAAAGGAGATGAAAGGGGAAAGTAGAGGTGGTTTAGAGCAACAGTGACATGTGAATAGACAGTAAATATAGCCCGGCTACTTCACTGCTTGTCACTCTTCCTCTGCTGTTTGGAAGTGTCTTCTCTCGCTCCTTCTCGCCTTATGTCAAAGCAGAAGGAGGCAATGAAAAACAAAGTCACCAGCAATTTCATCATCCTTTACAAGAGTGCCAGAGCCACTGAAGCATCACTCTGTCTGTGCGGGTTACAGCCAGACCAATCCACCAGGCCTTTAAAGTGGACTCTGCTGATAAAATACTGCTCTGCCAGCCTGCCAGTGTCCTGTCAGTCACCTCCTTACACCGAGAAAATGAAAATGAGCTCAGCGCAGGAGCCTCAGAAGTTTTATTGTGATAAATGGATTACTAATGCTTCTTTACATGTGCCTGCGTGTGCTCGTTTGCATATTTTCAGCGTCCCAGCGACGACAGCATAAACGGGATGTTGACTGGTTACAGGCTGTATTACAGGGAGCTCCCTGTAAACTCCTCCATGCTCACTGAAGCAGAAGTCCAGGCAACCAAAAACAACACCACAAGTGCCCTCATTACAAGTGAGTACCACTGATGCTAACGTTTGCTGTCCACTAAAGCCCCCGCCCTTACTTTTACCATTACGAGAAAGACGGCTTTCAAGGTAACAGATGCAGCTAGCGAACAGAATGCTATCTCAGGTGGCATTAGCTGAACCAGCTTAAAGCCGGAGCTGTAGTTCCATAATCAACATGTCCAAGTAGAGTTTGATATATGTACCTTGTGACAGGCATGGCAGATCATGGACTGCTTTTCTGTCAGACGATTGCACAAGTATAAAAAAATAATAATTTCACTATAAATCCCGCCTGCTTACCAAGGCTAACTGACACTTGATTGTAAATTAAAATCTGTCAATGAAAGCCTGTATTATGTGAAATCACATAATGACTGATACAAGAGAGGATCAGAGGTGGAAATAGCTGATCTGGTGATAATAAGTACATGTTTGTGGAAGAGAAAAATATATATTTAATGGTTGATCCTGCAGGCCAAAAGATGGCATTTACCTTGTAACCTATTTCACAGTGTCGAAAAAAACAACGCTGAGAGATGCTGTGAAAAAAAATGTTAATCAGAGGTCTGAAAAGGAAAAGGTTACAAAGAAATGTTTTGAAGTATGTACCTAAATCAGAGCAGGGACTGCGATTAGAATCTGAGCAAATTGTCCAAACCCAACCGTTTTCTGAGAGGGTAATTCAGCAACATTAAAATATTCTTATTCGCTGCACAACTCTCTTTCTCTCTCTTTCCATCCGACGTTGACAATGGTATCGAACGTTTTCCCTTGAACACAGTCTTTTTTTTTTTTTTTGGATGGCATTATAATTGCACAGTGCATTGTTGAACTTGAAACATGCATTGATTTACTCATCCTCCGTTTTTTCTCTCACTCTTCTCAAGCCAAGAGCACCTTCAAGACAGTCAGCAGTGCCTCGCTAACAGAATTTGAGTTGACACGTAAGTTATTCCAGACAGAACTGGGAAGTAAAGCTCCTGCGATCTGTCTGTTTCAGATTTTGTTTCAGTGAACCTGATATATGCTTTGCATGCATGTTTTACACATGAAAATGTTGTTGTTTTTTTTGCAGAACTGAAGAAGTTTAAACGCTACCAGATTGTTATGACAAGCTACAACATCATCGGAGAGAGTCTACCCTCCACTCCAGTGGAGGTGTCTGTCGGAGAGGCAGGTAGGTGGAAACACAGGGAAGCTGTCACACTGATCACAAGTTCAACGTAGGGTCGAGGCATCTTCTTTATTCTTGGTGGATAAAAATGCCATAAAAGCAGTTTTATTGTTGAATGTTGATTTTCAAGCATCTTTTCTCCACATTGAGTGCAGTGTTAGAATGAGCTGAACGTCTGACAGATGTTCTTCTTACATCGTCTTCTGATTGTACCTCACAGTAAATCCCTTTCTAAACATGAAATCACAATCCTGACCACATGAATAGTCGTTCAACAGACTAATCCCATCTCAAGGTCCACTTACTCGCTTTCAGTGTTATCATCCGGTGTTCATGAAAAAATGGAGTTGGCTCAGTTCTTATGAGATGGATTTGTTCACATAAGACCCGTCAGTAGCTGTCATAATTTAATGCTCTTCATCTGCCTCTGAAGATTGTGATATGGTTGAAACCTCTGGAAGAAGCCAGTAAGGGGACCTTGAGTTTGTTTTGTCTGCTCTCTGTCAGTCTTGTTGCACTCTCTCTCTATCTCTCTCCTCTTTTTTCCCTTTTTCCTGTTCCTGCCTCCTGTCGTGCTCTCATTGCCCCTTGAGTGACATTGCCATTGAGAGGCTCACTGGTGTTCCCTAATAGTGTGTGTGTGTCTGTGTGTGTCTGTGTGTGTGTCTGTGTGTCGTCAAGAGCTGCACAAGGTCATCTATTTTGTAGTAATGGCCCAACCCCTGTTTAACTTTCGCCGGAGAGTCAAGCCATGGATCCATTAGACAGACAGGAGTGCAAATATATCTATCATGCACACACACACACACACACACACACGCACACACACACACACACACACACACGCTCAAACACACACACATACATTACTGCTACTACAAGCCAGGCAAACGCACGAACAACAGCGCAGGTGAACAGATCTGTACGTTATGATCGTAACAACCCAGCGCACAGTCTCACACTACCTCCGTTAAACCAACGCTGAATTTATATTCAGGAGGTGTATGTGTATGCGTGTGTGTGCGTGCGTGTAGGCCATACATATCACATGCAGAGGAGTGAGAGGTGAGGATAAGCAGGGAGAGCAGGAGGGAGAGGCGGAGAAGGCTAGAAGGGGATGATGAAATGGGGTGATATGGCCTTTTTCTCTTGCCTCAAGTGCACAAGAGTGTACATGCGTATGTGTGGTACGGTGGAGTAACAAGGTACTGCCTTAGGCCTATTCTAATTGGAAAGGTAGAACATATCCTCCCTCCTTCCCACTCCAACACCGAGCTGTGCACACACACACACACACACACACACACATTCAGCAGCAGTCTAACTACGCGCCTCTCCTTCTGCAGCACCCTCAGTGGCCCCCCAGTCCATCAGAGTGTCAGCTGTGTCTCCCTCCACTCTGGAAGTGACCTGGGACACTCCCCCCCTCGAGACCCAGAATGGACTCATCCAAGGATACAAGGTGACACGAAAACAAACACTTATACGCCCGATGTGACAGACACACACGAGACAAGAACAGACCCAAACACACACAGATGCGTACTTTTCGTTCGAGTGTCCAAGTGGTGGCAGCGTTGTTGTGTGTATTTAAAATGCCCCTCCTCTTGTCTCGGAGGGGTTTTGCTCTGCTGCACCTTCAAGTGTCCTATAGAGAGGAGAGAAAGAGAGAGAATTAAGTTAGAGGAAGAATCCTGAATATCCTTTAATGGTTTCAATATCGCTCCTCTGCCTGTCTTTCACCCTCGACTCCCCTGTCCCACCCCCTCGCTCTTAGTACTTCAAACACAAGGTTATCTGTCCTGCTTTAGACACATTGATTTCTGCCGGAGTAGAGGAGGGAATGGAGAAGAAAGTAGAGAATGTAATATTTGAAGAGCGAAGGAATGAGATGAGCAAGCGATCCCTGTAGAATCCTGATTAGAGACGAGTGTCGAGGGAATACGCTTACGCTACCAGAGACGGACGGACACGGGGAGGGGAGCGTGAGGCGGAGGGGGTTAACGAGATTAAGACGAGAGAAATTGAGCAAAGAAAGAATGTTTAATGAATTTATAGGTTCTGACTTCTGTTAACACTCCTACTCTGTTAGCTGAGCAGCAGGCAGGCAGGTAGGACCGATGGAAAACGTCACTGCAAGTGTATTTCTTCGACAGTTGAAGTTTACTGAAATGCTCCGGAGGGCTTGTTAAACACACTGGACAAGATTGGTTAGGATTTACAGGTAATAGCAAACAATGGTAGTCCTGCTAAGTGAGGGTTTCTCACACACACACCAGATCTAAAAGGTTATAAATGTTAATCTGGGCAGAGTTTGTACAAATCAGTCATTATTAGATATTGTGAGTGAAGCTCTCCACAACAGTAGATCTTCCTTGTAGTATCACCTTATAAGAATGTGTTTTCTTTATACTAATAAAATAATTTCGCTTTAAAGACAGTAGCAACATCCATAACGCTGTTCCTACTGAAATAGGTCAGTCATTTCTAATAGAAGCAGCTAGAGGCACAAACAAAAGCCTGTGAGTGACAAAACGTTTCCTCCTTTCGAAAAACAAAACAATTCAGTCCGTGTTTTTTTCATCAGGATTTAAAAACCCCAAATTAACACTTCACTAAAGAGATTGTTGAAAAATCCATTTAAGTTTCTTGATGTTATCAGATCATCTAATAATCATGTTTGCGACAGCTTTGACTTGTTTTTTTGTTTTTTTAGATTAATCCTGGTGGTCTCACATTCTCGACAAATACCAAAATAGATCCTCTAAACAACAGTAGAGTGGATTACAAAAAATTGTATTTTATTAAACCCAGTTTTGTAAAACCTTGAATGGAAATATCTTTTGTTCAAGCAGAAGGCATTGCATTCTGATTTTAAATTGAGTATATGGTTGAGTTAGTCCGTATCTCATTATTGTTGGAGCCTGTGGAAGGACAGAGGTAGCATAATGCTGCCCTCAAGTGCTACTCATAAGTTGCTTCCTCCTAGTTTGGTTGTTGTAAATATAGCTTATGGAGCTTTGTAGTACTTCCTGTTAGGAATAATGACAAAATGAAGCCTTGTACAAAGTGTAGCTCCTGGCTGTTGTTTAACCTTATAAACCAGACTGCACAGAGACGGTTTGTGTTACAGTAAATATATTGTCTTTAGCAGCTACAGCTTATTCAATTCAAAAACAAAACGTTCAATGCTAGGGGAGTACTAGGGGAGGGAATCACAGTGACTCACACTATGATACAATGCCCAGGATATTAGTCAATAGCAAAACAATACAGGCATACTGCAGTAATTGACTGCATTGATGTGTCAGCTTCAGAGTTTAAGATGAACTGAGATGGGACAATATGTAATATGTATGTACAAATGAGTGTGTAGAGTCTTAAGTTAGTGCCTCTAAGTTTGGCAAAAGGCAGAACGTCCAGAGAGCAGAACAGTTCTGGAGTTAACAGGTTCAAAGGAAGGATAATAATTATGTTTACAGAAATTTAAACCAATCTGTTTGGAGTACCTGCATGTTTTAATAAAAATACCGATATTCTCAGCAGTGTATCGATGATCCTATTGCAAGAGAAAGCGATATGGATATTTTGTCCCGGCCTAATTGAACACAATTTATTTGAATTAACTAAACTTAAACATTAAAATTAGTCACTTTTGCCATCAGTTGCTGGCACAGATCTAAAAAGTGTGGTATGATTAGGTACCCGGACACTTTCAAAATCTACAACCCTGATTCCAACAGCTTTTAATTATTTTTCACATATACTCAACTAAAAGAGTACAAAGACATGAGACCTGTCCTTTTGAACCAATTCAAGTACAACCCCGATCTCAAAAAGGTTTGGACAAAACACAAACAAAAAACAGAATGTGATGATAGGAGAAACAAAAGACTGGGAAAGTTGTTGGACGCTCCCGAATCACCTGTTTGGAGTTAACAGGCTCTTTGGTAACAGCCAATCGTGTCATGGTTGGGTCGTTCACAAGCATGTTGGGACGAGGTTCACCACTTTGTGATTATATAAAGGATATTACTACAAGGGCCCAGGAACAATTTGTTAAACTGTTGTCAGGAAACACAGTTTGTTCGCAAATAATTATATAACGTACTCTGATAGATATTATTTTTAAGATGTAAAACATTTCAGCTTGACATATATTAGCTGTCATGAGACTAAGTACTGTGAACAGCTGCTGTGGCTGTTCTCTCACTCTAAAGGCATCTGTGTATACAAGATACTTTCTGATTCATTTCTAATGCATGAGACTCAACCACCTCTGTAACCTTGCTGTTAGTGTGTATCTGATACGGCTGTATGTGTGTGGAAAGCCAAGTCAGGTCCCACGTCAACCCGAGTACGTTTTGATGCACTCTAAGCTGTTGTGAAAGACCGTAAAAGATAAAAATATATTCTCTACATTCAGCGGGGATTAAACGACATGCAGTGATTTGTAAAGGTATAGATTTAAAGCGAGCAGCTGACGGTGTGAAGAGTATTACAGCCGCTACGCACCTGTCCAGTGCCGTTATGAGCAGGGGGCAAGCTGGTTTAATGCATAAAAACTGATTTAGTCACTGGATATGCATTTATATAGGCTGTTTACTGGCAGTAAGATATTAAGTATATTGCTCATCTTTTTTCACTCGTTATATACCGCCTGCTTCATTAAAAGTGTGTGACCTGGGCTACAATTTAAAAGTCACACATTTGGGTTTTTATAGAATACTTTCTTTTCTTCAATGTCAGTGAAGTAACACATTTCTCAAGTCACCACAAACTTAATGAAGAGAGATACATCGGTCCGTCTAAGGTGCCAGAAACTCCACAGAAACAACATTCCTAAATGATAACTAACACAAATATTTCAATCAACTTCATCATAGATTTGAAGGGGAAAAAAAGTTATTTTAGGCGACATTAAATGTTGACATTCAACAGTCGGCAAGGTCTTCATTTGAATGCCATCATACTGGATACAATAATCAGGTGACCTCTGTTATATCTAAGCTAACAGGGACTGACCTAAGCAGCCCGTCTGTCTTCATTACCAGTCGCTTCTGTGATTATTGGTGCCACGTGAGCAAAGACAGAGGCGGGCACATTTGCCTACATGAGGTGATTCACATTTCTGCAATAAACTTAATTTTATATTTTGCAGCAATGTATTATTATTAATAGTAGAGGTAGTATGGACGCTTTGGTTAATTAATGATGATGATTGAAGTGATAAATCTGAACTCTCCAGTCAGAATTAGGATTTTAATATTGACGTTAACACTGTTTACAAGATGGAAACTGGTCAGTGCAGCAACTCTGATAAGACATCAACATGTTCATTATGCATGTAGCTGCATAATGAACATGTGACACATACATACGCTGACCTTAGATGAAACCAGGTAGTCTAACATTTGAAGTGGGTCTGAGAGTCTTTAGGTATGTTCAGATTAGAAAGTATTTTTGTGATGTTTGGTCACGACCCGTGGTATCTGCAAAAATGGATTACACTTTCTTCACCCGTCTGATAAACTTTCAAAACAAGTCTCTCCATAACAAACTTCTCTCTGTAAACCAGCACTCTCTGTATTATGTTGATCGATTAGAGGACCTCAGGAGGAGGTAAATAATACATATAGTTGGTTGAAATGAGGAGGGTGAGAGGAGAGAACAGGACCAGTGGAAGTTGTTAACAGAGTCCAGAGGCCGGGTTGTTAACAGTGTTTTCTTGTGTTGCAGATCCACTACTGGGAGAGGGAGAAGCAGAACCAGACCGAGAAGGTCAAAGTGATTTTTGTCCCAGACACCCGTGTGCATCTCACCAACCTGACCAGCTACACGCCCTACCTGGTCACTCTGACTGCCTTCAACACGGCTGGAGACGGCCCACCCAGTGACCCCCGCGGAGCCCGCACCCTGCAGTCTGGTGGGAAACTGAGCGTCATATTCTCGTCCTAAGTGCTGTGTTGGAGGCAACTGGACTTGTTTCTTATTTCACCTCTCCTCCAAGAGGCTTCGTCAGAAACTGAAACAAGTCAAGATGCAATTATGCAGCACTTAGAATTATCACGAGAACCTTCATCAACATCATATTCTAGTCTTTCTAATTTCCTTTATTCCTATTATTTCATTTGTCTTCCTCCATGTGTCCCACAGCTCCCAGCCAGCCCAGCTACCTGTCCTTCTCCGAGGTGTCAGGAGGAAGCGTCAATGTATCCTGGGGAGCTCCACTCACTCCTAATGGACAGCTGGAGGGCTACAGGGTCATCTACCAGCCCACCTCCGCTGTACAAGGTATGCCTATGCATGGTTTATACTCAATCACACGCAAACATGTTCAGGAGGATGCTGACATTTCTTTCAAACTGTCTGTGAGCGCAGGAGTGAGTAAAGTGGTGACAGTGGATGTGAGGGGCAGCTGGCAGCGATGGCTGAAGGCTCGAGACCTGATCAAGGGAGTGACGTACACGTTCAGCGTTCAGGCTCTCACAGTCAGCTATGGGCCGGCAATACAAGCAAACATCACTGCTCAGCCTGTGCAAGGTACGAACAGCTGGAACTGTGTGTATGTCTGTTGATGCCCATTAATCAGATATATGTTTATACTGTCTTTGATGGCCAGAACACAACGCAAAGATCACATGAAAACGTCCCAAAATGTTTATTTGTGGCTTTAGGTATTACACAAAGATGTGCAGTCAGCCGGAAACACAAGGCAGGCAAGCAGCAGGCACGGAGTCAGGGTACAGAAAGAGTCCAAAAGCAAGCGCAAAGTGTCAAACTGACACTGGATCAGGCAATAATAGAAGGTTGAGGTCACACACTAGGACACAACAAGGAAACTTTACTGACATGCGTGCATGTGTCGGGCAAGTCACTTCCAAAATGTAATGTATCACATACTTCTAGTTACTTTTGTTTGAAGTAATAAGATACTATACAATCTGAACAGAAGTGAAGAGTGATGAATTAATGATTACATTGCTATTTCTTGCTGTAGAGATTTCCCTCGTCCTCCCGATGTGCAGATTGCACTTGAATATTATGTTTATGTCCTTTTATCTGATCAAAGTCAAAGTAACAGGAGTAAACCCCTTTTGAAAACATAGAGTCACTGTAGACTCCACAGCCATTTCAGCACTTCGCTAACACAATCCTTCTCAGGGAATATTTTTGCTGCTGGTGGACGTGGCATGGCGTGGATAAATTCTGAAAAAATATCAATAAACACGAACATGTTAATGGACACGTTAACCGTAATAATATTACCAAAAACCTGCTATAAATGTGCTATATTTACTCTGCCACTGTTTGGAGTAGTATACTGTATTACTGTAACCTGTCACACTGCTGACATGTACAGTATTTACTGTAGCATACTATGTTTTTTTATTTATTTATGTATTTGTGTTGTTGCATCTGTCAATAAAGCAACAAAAAAACTAACCAGCGACTGCTGTAAAGGGTAGGACAGGAAATAAATACACATCAACGCTCAGCCCTCCTAACTGACAAGGACAAACATGTGTGTCTCTGTGACACTACAGGCGCCCCCGGCTCTCCGATGGAAATGTCCATCACCAAGACGACCTCTGCGCTCACGATCCACTGGTCTGAGGGAGACATCGGAGCAGCTCCTGTCACCGGATACGTGATTGAGGCTCGTCCCTCAGGTGAGCTCCAACATCTTTTCATCCATTCTGTTCACTCGTCGTGCCGGAGGTTAGGTACTGCCTCGCGCTAACCCACACTGAGCACAGCCTTCACCAGATTCATTAAGACCTGCTGTGCAAATCAAGTCAGCAGCAATTTCCTAATAAAGATCACCAGAGGTGTAATACAGAAAGGTTACGTCTGTGAGTAGCTGCTTGAACACTCTGCAGGACACGATGTAGACTCCTGCATTATTCTATTACTGATCATTATGGTAATACTCGTTTTATTAATTGTAATAACAGTAATCATCGCCCTCAACACATCGCCATTATCATTTTAAATGTGATGTGACAATTTATAATTTTCTTTAATCACATTCTGACATATGAAAGGGAGTCATTTTCAAATGAAGCTTCTCATCTCTTGTCTTTGTCTGCCTGTCCATCAAACTCTCCTCTCTCTCTCTCTCTCTCTCTCTCTCCATCTCTCCCCCTCTCCCTCCCCCTCTCTGCAGATGAAGGAGTGTGGGATTCCTTCATCAGACTCATCTCCCCCAGCAGCAGGTCTGTTACGGTGCCGCTGGAGCGCCTGAGGTCGGGGATCAGCTACGAGTTCAGAGTCATCGCTGTTAATCGCTATGGTTACGGACAGCCGAGTACACCCTCTGCTGCCCTCGCCGGTAAACACAGACACAAACACGCGCACACACACACAAACACACACACACACCAAAAGGAGATCAGCCTAATGAACAAATCCCGGGTGATCCAACTTGTGTGATTAGAGTTTGAATTTCTAGTCGATTGCAAACTGAAGAACTGCAGGAAGTTGCTGTGATTGTATTGTGTCTGCTGCCATCTAGAGGCAGAGTCGCGCAACTTCGACTGTGCAACTGAAGACAGCTTGAAAGCATGTCTCCATTTCAGTTCTCCATGATAGACACGACACCAAATTCAGATTTTATAGATTTTTTTAATCAACCCTCCAGTCGCCACCAGAGGAGGCAAAACAGCCCCAGACTTGAATATTACGACCACCGGGTTTCAAATCATTCTTATTCTCTCTCCTGTTTGTCTCCTTACAGCTTTCTGTTAATGTCATGACTCTCAAACATGGTTTTATCAGTAAATAGGACTTTTAGCTCAAGCGTTGGGCGTCGATTCCCCTCCTGAGAAGTGGTTTAGAAACTGCTACTCGTCCTCTGAGAGCACTGCACGACAGCCTTCTTTTGACAGGACGTTTGCTGACTGGAGTCTTGATTTCTTTATTTAGAAAATCTTGTGTCTGTGATGAAGTTGCTCTTCTGTCTCTGGGGGAACTAAATTTAATGTATTGAACTTCTGATGGCGCGGTCGCTTTTGGTTTCGCTTTGATTTACTTTCTGAATGCTCAAACCTTCCGATTATTTCCAGGTTCACGTGACATTATTAGATATTTTCAGTGTGGTCTCAGACTTTTGGATTTCACTGTATGTGGAGGGGATCTTTAAATATTAAACGAATGTCTTAAAACCAGCCATTTATTATTATCTAATATGATCTGAGGAGTCACTCCAGTCTACAATCATCGTGTGTGTGAAGTGTTCATATGAAATTCTTTGCAGAAACAGTCAAGAGCGTCTCCGTTAAAGATTCCCCTTTAAGTGTCTTTCATAGACTTTGTTCTCTGGCCCTGTGGGACAAGCCAGAGCTCCGATCTGAACTAGAATTAAAAAAAAACACTTGATATCTCTGTCAGACGTGTCCCTTTTTTTCTCTTCCCTCTGTACCTGCAGCGCTGTCGGAGCGTCCGTTCTACGAGGAGTGGTGGTTCCTGCTGGTCATGGCTCTGGTGGGACTCATCCTCATTCTGGTGCTGGTCTTCGCTCTGCTGCTGCATGGACACAGCACCAAGTACAAGGCCTGCAGCACAGGTCAGTGTCTCTGATGGTCACTCTAACGTAATCCTTCATAGCCTTTCGATACATTTTTCTCTCGTCAATCACTCTTAAATTGTTCCACTCAACGTCAACCAGCTCACCTCATGTAAGGGCCGTGTGATGTATTACAAAGTACGCCACTTTTTGTGATCCTGAAAAGTTGAGACATGCATCAGTTCACTCGTACTGTTTGTGGAGAAAAGAATTGCCTGTAGCAGTCTCGTTCCTACAGGACCGCCGCCACCCATGAGGCCGTATGAGAGAGGAAATCAAGGTCAGCCTTGTTTCTTCGCCAGGATGATTCGGGCCAAACACCTCCCTGAAGCATCTCAGCAAAAAAATACGTCCCTGAAGCCCTGCTGTAATTTGCGTAGGTTCTTGAATAGTGCTTTTGGTTCATGCTGAAAATCAACTAATAACATTTTACTGTTCATTTTAGTTGTGCTAGGTACATGAAACTAATCTAGTCCAAAGTGAGATGTAATTTAAGTGGACGGATGTTAGAACGGAGTAAGTTTGGGTTCAGTGTAA
>OMLP01013813.1:0-15056 GCA_900302685.1 Spondyliosoma cantharus
ATCAAGTCGAGTCATGTACCGCTGTCTCCACGGGAGGAGAGTGTTTTCTGTCACTCTCATCACTGTGTGTGTGTGTGTGTGTGTGTGTGTGTGTGTGAGCTCTCCACAGACGGACATCCTCAGGTACAGCAGAGACGGAGAGCTGTGGACACTTCTCCTTCTAGCATGCGCGTTGTGGAACAGAAGCCAGTATCATTCAGGTGGAGGCTCAAAGCTTGGGAGACTGATGAGAGTGGTGCTGGTGCTGGTGCTGCTGGTGCTGGTGGTGGTGGTGATGGAGCAGTCAGCACCATGGACAGGGACAGTCTCCCTCTCTGTCTCTCTCTCCCTCGGTCATACTTTCAGATTAGCCTGACAAGGCTTCGTCCTTGCATTTTCAAAATCCACGCTCGGCTCTCTCCAGCCTCTCCGTGCCTCACGATAAATGCACTCAACATGATTGGCGACTCTTCGCGGGGCTGAGCAGGAGACGCAGGAGAGGGTCCATGACACGATGGTGGTGCTGTTCACACTGTGTCACCCGGTACAACTGGTTACTCCAGGCGGCATCAACAGTGTTTCTGCATGTATTTTTAGCCTCTGTAATGCCTGGTAGCTCTCAGGCCAGCAGCACATCTTCCTCCCCCCCCTCCCCGTGTCCTTGGTGGTGTCACTTTAATGCTGAAGACATAGCATGGCTTAGTTATCATTATAATGATCTCACTGGAGGAGGCATCCATTAGTTGGGTGCAAGTTCTGGGCAGCTCTGTGAGTGTGTGCTCATGTTTATTTTCTTCCGAGCGTCCAATTTACGAGTGAAGTTGTAATTCAGGCACAGTGGTGCTGCAGGTAAAGGTGCAGTGGACAGTAAGCCAGGCAGGAGGCATGATTATTTATTTATTTTTTATTTTTTTTCCTGAGCCTGCAAGACGTTGGCAGAGTGGCCCTGATTTCCTCTGGTGGTCTGCCAGCATCCCTGTCCAAGCCCCATCAATTACACGCACACACATGCATGTACGCACACAAACATGCAGTGTGTGCAACCAGGACAGATTTTATGTCCAAGGCCCATCAATTATCCATGGCATATTTAATGCGAACAGGCTGCAGCAGTTTGTAAGCATCACTGATGTGGAGTTTGAGATGGGCAGCACAGTTTAGTTCCTGCCTCCCTCTCTGTCTTCCTCTTTCCCTGTCTCATTTCATATAACAAGTCATTCTGTGACATTTACTCTATGCCAAGTCAGCAAATTACCACGTTAAGTGACTTGAGTAACAATCAGCTCATACCGCAGACTCTTTGTGCTGCATGGACGCTCTCCGGATCCATTAAGTCAACCACCGGCGGATCCTCTTCAGTATGTAGGCTTGCCCTGGCTCCAGTTTTACGCTGTTGACGAATAACGTGTTGAAGGACAGTGATCATTTCGGGGGCTGGCAAAGGTTGAGCTCTCTGCTGCAACCACACTGTACCTTCATCCAAAAGAAGATTTCCTCTTCCAGCTTCGGTCCCTCAGTCACTGATCTTCCACCGCGATGTCATGGAGATTTGACTGTTTTGTCAGCGCTGTCTAAACTCTGATGATTTATGGACCTCTGACTTGCGCAGCTTGGCGGTAAACATGAAGAATGCTGCTCCCAATGTCAGAAAAACAGTTATATTAAGAAGAGATGAAAAGAGAGAGCTGACAGGAAGAAAAATGCTGTGAGACTCAGACGTCCAACTCTGAATGCATTTACTGTGCGTGCTGTAATTGTGTGCGTGTGTGTGTGTGTGTGTGTGTCTGCCCACTGGCAGCACTCACCCGTGCTGTCGCTATGTGTTCCTTGAGTCGGAGTGACTTAACCTCAGAAACGTGTCGTGGCAATGAGAGTCACATGGACCCACAGTTCCAAGCTGGAGCACATAAATAGGAAGTAGGAATAATAGGAAATGACAAAGAAAATGTGCTGAAACAGGGGATGTGTCATCTGTAACTTAAGTTAAAGTTAGAATAGAGTGGTTAGGTACTTAACCTTCTTTTTTTTGGTCTGCTCAGCTGGTGGCTATTTCCTTTCATAAAACATGAAATGCTGGAACTTTTTAACGAGCTGTCAACAGGTTTTTATATCACATTAATTAGTCTGTGTCTTTGCCCTCCTCCTTCGGTTAACTTATCCTCGCTGTTTATTTCACCTCTGCACTTGATCAACATGCAGTGCAAGTGAATTAAACTAAAAGCAATAGCGTGTGGGCGGGCGGACGGACGGACGGAGAGGTCAGACAGTGCGGCACGATGCAGGGCTTCTTAATAGAGTCCTGCGTGATCCGTATGACACTTTAACATTGCTGTCTGCCTGTGTTCTATATTTAGACACAGCAATAGACTGGATTTGAACCTCGGTCTCCCACGCAGAAAAGTAAACATCAGCACTGTGCCAACAGAAAACATTTATCTTAAAGGCTTAAATGGACACAGACAAGGCCACTGTGCCACGAACATCAACACCGCGAAGAGTTAGTTTATCAAGTCCTCTAATATCAAAGTCGAGTAGCTGTTGGAGGACGTTGGCAGCTGTAAGTAACTTGCAAGGGGGAGAGGCATGCTGGTTATTTGGGGTGAAGCTGGAGAGGGGGGATGCTGAGGAGTGAACGATCAATATTTAGCTGCAGAAAAGCACTTAACTACATACTTACATATAACACGTTACGTATAGCTATAAATGGAATGCTGAAACCATCCCTGATTGATGTAGTGTGTGTGTGTGTGTGTGTGTGTGTGAGAGAGAGTTTAGTTCAAACTGTCTAGTATAAGAGCCTCTTCACACTGTGTGTGGGCTGAAGTTGGGCTGAAGTCAGTTAACAGGCTGTCTGAGGCAACAACTCTGTCAAACCTGAAACGGAAGTCCAAGATGGCACTGTGAGACATCGAGATCCCAATAGACCGAAATTACCAATTTTGACGATCAGATTCAGTATTGACAAAAACAAACAAATGACTGATGACAAGGTAACCAGACAGTGTCTGGAATGTATAACAGATCCTTTATTGATGAGAAGAGGGTTAACTCGCATAGTAAAAACTGAACTGCACTAAAATGATAATGTTGCCAAAGATTCTTTACTTGAGAAGATGTTTTACTCTGGAAAGGTGTGCGACAGCAAAGTTTGAAACAAACTGAATCTAAATTTCTTTTTTTTTTGCTGTTTATTGTTGAATCCCTAAAAGGCGGTATTTTTTGTTGAACCCTGGAATTCTTTATTGATATCTCAATGTTATCTGAACATGTCTAACAGGACAAAGTCAAGCTGTTGTTGTAAAGTACCCCTAACCTTTTAAAGAACAATGTGAAAATGAAAACGGCAGTTGTTAGGGCATAAAAGTCTAACAATAGCATAGCTGTCAGTATTGAAAACATTTTCCATTCAACACGTTCGAGGCGAAATGAATGAGAGCCTGGCATGAGGAAGACCTCTGCCGTATTTTCAGAACACAAGAGTGGTGCTGATGTTTGAAGCAAGCTGATGATGTGCCTCCGTTCTCATGTATGGTTCAGCACACAGTCATCCTACACCTCTCAGATCGATATTGCACAGCCGACACTGATATCGACAAGGATTTTGTTATTGTGACGCGCTTTAAACATGCACGATCATTACTAAGTCTAAGCGACACGTGTAGCCTTTCTTCACTTTAAACGCGCGCCGCAATACGTCAACGCTCCAGTGTTTATTAGATCCCTGCTGTCAGATGTATCAGTTTTGACCCTTTATTCGTGGCATCCCCGTTCAGTTTTAAACTCTGGAATTCAACTTTCCAAATTCATTAAAATCAGGGGAGTTGTGGGAGAGACGTCCTCTGAGAGTTGGTGTGTTGCGTTTGATCGGCAGCCTCGTAGACACACGCCCTCTGCCTGCTTTGCTGCGCTGTGAGGTAGCGCGTAGCACAGAGATGTAAGACGGAGGTCAGTAGGTCAAAGGCAGGCACACACCGCGATGTCCCACTGGCCTGAATGCAGTGCATGTGACTCAGTTCACTCAGGAGCCTCTGGACCGGACTCAGCTAAAACATCTACATCCTTTTTTTTTCTTCCTTTCTCTTCTCTCCTTCATTGTTTTCCTCTCTTTCTCTCCCCTCACTTTACCTTTAATTATTTACTCTTCCTTTCCTCATCTCAGTTATCCATCTCATTCATTCCCCTGTTTGCTTCCTTGGTTACTTCTATGTTTCCCCCTTCCTCCAATGTTTTTAGTCTCCTTTTTCTTTCCATCCTACTTTTCATATTTCCCGGCTTCCCTTCAGCAACCTCTTTTCTTGGACACACGAGTGCTTTCTGCTGCTGATGTCTGGTTGAGTAATGCATGCAGGACCTCAACTACTCGCACTTCTTTTGCCGCACACATACAGCCCCGTATCCACACATACATTCTGACAGTCACGAGCAGAGGACCTGTACAATCTTAATGAACCTGACTCCCGGCCAACTGATCCTAACTTGGATAAATGATGCTCAGTCGTGGGCTGATAATTGCTTCTATTAATAGAGTGACTTGTTGTTCATCATGATGGCCTGAAGATAGCGGGGGGGAGGAGGGGGACAGAGTGAGAGAGAGACGAAGGAGGCAACAAGAGGGATATTAAAAGCTCTGGCAGACCGAAAGATCTAGTGGCTGCGAGATGATTTTGGCTTTTAGCTGACAAAAATAGCAGCTTGGGTGCTATTCCTGGTTGCGAGTTATGTACCCTATATAGAGATGAAAGTCTGGCACTGTTCTATATCTGCTTTCACGGAAGCGCTTATACAGTTCATGCAGGTAATCTCGTAAACACAGGCTGTGCTTGCTTTCAGCGACAACAACACTGCAGCAGCTAGCCTGACGTTGGCTGCAAGAATGTCATTTAGCAAATGCCGTCATTTGAGGCTCCAAAATGAAGACAAGCCTCATGCCTCTCTCTGTTCCTCGCTCTATCTTCTAACCCGCTTTGTTCATCCCTCTCCCTCCCTCCACACTCCCACTGTATCTCTAATTACCATCCTCTTAAGGAGAGTAATTTAGATCAGCAGGAGACAAGTTACGCTGGCCCATTTGGTTGCTGCTGCTGTATGCCTCTCAGGGGAATGGCTGTTTGGGTGTAAAACACACCATTCAGCACCAAAGTGCTGTAAAGTGGATGTCTTTCAAAGCGTTATCACTGCAAGTGGGCAAGATTGATGCAGGAGGATTTCAGAGCGAGTGTTAAATAAGCTTGCGCTGATTTCGACATCGTGTCATGGTATCGCTCCCTCGCTACATGTGGGTAGCCCTGTTGCGCCCGCGTTATTGGAAAAAATGACGTCTCGCAACGGGCAAAACTGACTCACGTGAGACCTCACAGGTTAAATTGCCTCGGACTCCCCGCCAGTCGAGAAAAAAAAAGAAAAGAAAAGCGAATAGAGATCTGCTGTTCTTGTTCCATACATGAATGTATTTTGTACCACAAATTTAACTCGCCCGCTTTTCCCATCTTGTGTTCTTAGTTCCATAACCTTCAGGAGCTGAGGCACAGCGCGTCGTTGGTAACAAAGGTGTTTATACAGAGAGACTACAGCGAAGGAACCGTCTGCCGCTTCCTGACCAAGTTCCCCTCAGAGCTCGACAACAGGGTGAGCACAGACGCAAACACACTCTTTTTGCGATATGTTGGCGAACTCAGCTGAAACAACACCTTCACTCGCCGAGACAGGAGGAGTAACGGCTTAGTGTAGTTTAATACGATCACTACAGCGGTGCGTCCTGGATGACAGGACAAAGTGAATGATGGGTATTGGCATGAACATATGTACATTGTAGCTAATTAATTAATGTTAATCAAAAATAAGTTTAAAAAAAATAAAATAACTGTATCTCACTGAAATGTTACTATCTAGATGATTGTGTCTTATATTAGGCGTAATGTGATATTTTGAGTCGAATTTCAATCAAGAAATACACCTGGTAAGATTGAGAGTTTTTGCAGTGTAAAGAAAATATTTTAAAATCTGCAATTTTAACTTTAAGCGCAATAAAAAGTACAATGACATAGCAAGATTCACAGATTTCATTCCATCCACCTATGGATATTAACTTTTGCAACCAAAAGTGGTAAAAAGTGTCACAACTATATTGAAGCTCAGCAAACTATTGTGTGGTCAGAAGAAATGCAAATCTGAAGAAGAAGAAGAAGAAGA
The DNA here is from genome assembly GCA_900302685.1 of Spondyliosoma cantharus. Classification (NCBI taxonomy): domain Eukaryota; kingdom Metazoa; phylum Chordata; class Actinopteri; order Spariformes; family Sparidae; genus Spondyliosoma; species Spondyliosoma cantharus. The sequence goes on from OMLP01013813.1 coordinate 6,169, forward strand.
AGAAGTAGTTACCTTAAGAAACTGTTTACATAAGTTACTAATTAGCTCTTTTTACCTTCGGCTCCTGTGAATGCTGTTACGTAAGGTTGTTATTGTAGATTTGTCCAGCAATTTGCATCAGAATCAGACAGTCCACGCTCACAGAGCAAGAAACACAGAGGCAATCAGTGTAATGGTACCATTTAAAAACAGAAATATCATTTGCATCACTTCACTGTCCCTGCTCTCTGTCAGACACTCAAACGTCTACCAAACGCAGCCACACCGCTGAGTAATCCTCATCCTGTAAGTGAGGTGTGTGTGTGTGTGTGTGTGTTCCTAAATTGTTCGACAAAGTCTGAGTGTTTTGTGTTTGAGCAGAATGCAGCTGGCGTGTTTGGCAGGCCGTTTGATGGCAGCTTGCTCTCACAGTAAATGCTTTTCACTCTTGCAGTCCTTATGGTGTGTGCTTGCCTCCGTATCTCCACCTGTTGTTTTGTGTCTGTAAGTAGATCGAGCGAACGTTGCTCGAGGAGACGGTGAAGACGCTCAACTCTTACTATGTGGAGGCAGAAAAAATCGGAGGTCAGTCGTACCTGGAAGGGTGTCTGGCCTGTGCGACGGCTTACATCATCTTCCTCTGCATGGAGACGCGCTATGAGAAGGTAATTCATTGATGGCCGTATAACATGCCTGTGGACCAGAACTAAATAACTTTGGGACACACATATTTGCTTTCTTTGTAAGTCACTCAGTCACAGTCGCTCAAAACCATTCCTGTCTAAATACTAAGATAGGCCAAAAGGTCTTGTCATGGAAGACATTTTGAAAGAAAAGCAGAGGTGTAAATAATAAAATCACTGATTTGGCTCAGCATGTAGCTGCTAGCCAGAGTCTGGTTTTGTACTCCCTGGCTGACACTGTAGCAAATGTCATGGCACACTGGGACACTTGAATAGAGCAGAGTCACCATTAATGTTCGTGACACTTGTGCATTTCCAACTCTGACAGGTCAAATGGTCTCCTGGTAAAATGTGTCTGGTGCCCTCTGGCTCCAGCTGCATACACACACCCACCCACCCACACACACACACACACACACACACAGACACGCACACACAGGAGGGGTATGGACCTTTTCATCCTCGTAAAGAAAGCATACTTCCCAAAATGTTTGATTATTCCTCAAAGCCTCCATAGTTTGCATAACTGTAATATTTCCCCAGAGAACACCAGGCTCGACTTTTTATAGAGCTTGTTTTGGTATGGAGACTCAGTGTTCTGCTCTTTCTACAGCTAAAATAAACCTGACGTAGACAGACACTGCAGCCTCGTAGCGCATTCTGCAGCGCAGAGATGATACTTTATTGAACACAGAGCAAACCTGATGGAGCCTTACAGGGAAAAAACGCTGTCTTAGTGGACAGCAAATAAAGAAAACAATCAAAAATCAATCCATTCTTTTCTAACCTGTATTTGCTGTTGAGGAGGCTGTAGAGTCTATGCTGGCATCTTCCACACAACTGCTACGACCCAGATTCCGGAAAAAAAAAAAGATGCGATGTAGAAAGCAGTATGCGATCCAAAATACCTCACAGCCGTCTGAAGCTCCATCAGTTGCTCGGGGAGCCGTGGGCCTTCACCCTCCACCGTACCCCTGCACGTCCACATCTCCACCTTCTTGTTGCAGATGTGTTCGCTCCTCTCCTGCATTCCCGCAGCAGTTCCAGGGAGACAGTGTTTCCGTCGGTTTTCATTGTATTTCAAACAGTGTCCCAACTTTTTTTTGAGGGGAATGAGTTGCACATATAGACACAACCAACCGCACCCACAGGCGGTTTACCAATCCTGCATGGGGAAAACAGGAGCAGCTTGAAGTAACGCGCCCTGAGAGAACACACAGTCTTCACACTGAGAGGAACCAGCAGCCAGAAGGTTCGAACCAGGACCCTGTTGGACTAATTTAATATTAAAAAATGTTAATATTAAAACATATTAAAGCAGATCTGGATCCTGATAGTGCACAGTAGAATAGTAATATCATTGTCAGACTGTTCAATCTCAACTAATATTCATTCACAGCTGGTTATTATAACCTCCAGTGCTCATCCACAAAGCTTCTTTACTGCCATATTTGTCCATGTTTATGGAAGCCAGCTCTCTCTCACACACAAAAGCATTCAATTTCGTGTTCCACTGCACTATTGCTCTTTGTGGTCAGAACTCGAGGGCAGTGGAGCCAAAAAAACAGGAGATACGATCTGATTCTCTTTTGTGCGACGTTTCCCTTCAGCTGCACATCCGTCATTAAAAGTCGCTCTGAAGCCCACACACCTGTGTGCCGGTGGGCAACGCACCGCACGCCAACCGTTGCACCACATTTACCTTTAGAGCTTCACGAGCTGAAACAAGATCACATACACGGACTCGTACACAGCGAGTCTGAGTGTGGCTTCGTGGGCACCTGCCGACGCTTTGGTCCCGGCGCGCCTCACTGTTCTGATCTCTGTCACCCACAAACTTTCATCTCCCTCGTCTTGTTGCGTTTTGTCAACATTTCTTTATCAAAGCAGCGCACAGGAACTGGGAGCTTGACCAAGAAGCACAAAGGGACTTATCGCTGCAGTGAAGCCGTGCAGAAATGTCCTAGTCTGAGGCTCCTTTCATCTCCCTCTCAGCTGGGTGCCGCTCCATTGAGACGCTCAGATCATATCGGCCCCACAGGAGAGTTGTTTATTTACTTGTTTAACTTCACCATCTCGGCCGAACGACGTTATGACTGACGATGATCAAATATACCCACCCAGGTCGACGCTGCGTGTCCGAGTGTGTGCGCTGATAAGGGGGCCACACACACACCAGCGAGCACGGATCAGTGTTCAGACTCATCGGAGCACCCAGAGCTCCTTGAAGCTTATATCTCACCCTATCAAAGGACACTGATTACTCCCAGCATGTCAGAACAGATACATGTGCATACAAGCATTCATAAAGCTCCCCTCACGCATAGTGCGCGCCCTCCGTCTCCTGCTTTTCTTCTCCTATTATTCGCAAGAATTTGGCTGCACACACGGGACCCACTCAGACACATGTATACACACATCGCCGGTGACATAAACAACTTTCATTCGAGCCGCGAAGCACACACTCGAAACCCGCACGTGAAACGAACTGTGACACCTTCGCTTCTTAGGCGATATGCACACACTCTTACAAAGCCTTTCCCCCCGAAGGGCCGTCGTCACACACATGCCGGTACAACAGAGGCACAGCTTGTATACTTGACTGTCATATTGTTACGCTGAAGAGGATTGAGCTGCCCTGAGAGCTCGCTCGCAGTGAAGGATTGGCCTTTTCCCTGCACCACAATAAACCTATTAGTCAGGGCTCAGCTCTGTGCGTCTCTGCTTCCTCTCAGCGATATTTGACTCTCTTTGATGGAGTTTTGAACAAAAGACACAGTTTGTATTGTGCTAAAAAAATAAATGTGTGGATACACTGTCATTGTTCCAAGCCAAATACCGATTGTTTTCTGCTTAGGTATACTTGACATAGATCTGACTGATTTAAAGCAGCCCAATGGAGCAAACCACTTCCTTTTGATGGCTTCTTAAATGGCTTTCCACTGAGGAATTTCATGACTTGTTTGCTTGTAACACTATCCAGACATTACATTGCAAAAGTCTCTTCTTCTGTGGTTTAGTCTTCACTAGCAGGGGTCACCATATTAGCAGCTGTGCCTGCAGCTGTAAGAGGCCTTTGACATCCCCGAGGAGCGCTGCTCAGTGTGTTGCTCGGTCTCTATTGTTTTAATCTCTCAAGGCTGAGAGTGCTGCATTGACCTTTAGTTAACTTGCAAAAGAAAATGTGAGTCTGTCATGCTGAATTAATAAGTTACACAAAAGTTGCATCCAAATACAGCTTACACCAAAGGGTAACCCATTATATTAGTTTTACCACACTTCTACATGTTCAGTTTAACCTCCTATAATGTTGTTGATAATAGGACTCAGCCTTTGCTTATTTACAACTTGATCTTCTCGATCAATCATATTTCTTGCCCAATTGGACTTCATTTTGGCAGTGTGTCTATGCTTAAGCTACAAATGTGACCAAAAGATCAAATAAGACCAAAGTTGTATTAAACTAGTGTTTAGTTGCCAGTTGTTTTGATAATCGATAAATTGTCGTGTTTGTTGTTTTGTCATTTTTGAAGTAAAAATGTCAAACATTTGCTGCTACCAGTTTCTTAGATTTAAGGATTTGCTGCTTTTATTTATCATTGATTGCTTTTAAATGAAGAGTCTTTGGGTTTGTGACTGTTGGTTGGACAGGAGAAGCAACTTCAAGACTTCCCATTGGGATTTGGGAAGCCCAAAAAAGGCCGGAGGGTGCCAAAAGTTTTTCCCAAAACCGAAACTAAATGTTGGGCCACAGGCTGCAAGCAAACATCTATTGAATTGTATTGCTAAGATGCAAAATGGGACAAAGATCCTACATTCCCTCAACTGACTGACTTCAAGCAAGTGTAACTCCATCCTCAGATATAAAAAGAATAAATAATTACCAAACAAAAAACAGCAAAGGCAGGAATTTACAAGTTTTGGGATTCATGTTTATATTGTTCTTGCTAGAAACATCTGGCGAGCCAAACCAACCTTTATATTGAAACACCCAAACAAAATGTCTCCTCATTCACCTCTTTAATAGCCATATATACACTATATCTGCATATGTATAAGTGTACCATTTAAATAAGGCTCGATGAAAGACTGGTGTCAAGTACTACAACACTACTATAAAGTTTAATGTAGAACATGTAATGCCGTTGTGTGATATGAATGTGTGTTGACTTTGCATAGGCACACAGATGAAATAACGATTGCACATCCTTTTTGCGTACAGGAGGCCCAGTGGTGTGTGTTGCTGTAGCTGATTGACATGGTTAGGCAGAGATCATTGGAGGCATGGCACATCAGCATTGTTAGTGTCCACAGAGGCATAGCTGAGGCTGAATAAGCTGCTGTAATGATGCCACTTTAGCTAATGTCACTGCATAGAGCATCCCTGGCCTTCAGTCAGCAGTCATTTGGTTGCTATCAGCAGCAACCTGGGAAAACATCACAGTGCTTAGCTTTTCTTAAACACTCTTCTGGTCTCCAGGGCGAACTGAGTGTGCAGGAGAATGTACACAGGCATGCTTGTTTGCATCTGTTTGCCAAGGCACGGTCTGAACTTAGTGCTCAGCTTCACACCACTGCTGCTCTGTGGTTTTTCGCACACTTGATGCAATGCGCGCTTGCAAAACCGAGAAGAAGTTCTGCGCCAACGCTGTCTAAATAAACTGTCCACCTCACATTGTCGAGTGTCTCCAAATTGCCCCGACAGTTAACCAAGGCGTGACATTTAGCCTGAGAGAGCCATCTCTGGGATTCCGAAAGCAAAGCTTCCAAATGGAAAACTTCAAAAAGAGAAACGCTCAGGCTCGTCAATTTTAGTAATTCAATTGCTTGAACCACGGTTGGAACTATGTATAAAAATAACTGCTGTACTCAGAGCATAATGGAATTACTTTGAGTTTAGATTATAATGTTCAGGAAAAATAAAGACGGCCAATGACTCGAGAGACTCAGTATCATATGGTGCGTGCCAACTATGTGCAGAGGGACGGCAAACTCACTTCTTCCATTTTTTAATTTCTTCCATTCAAGACAACACGGGAGGAGCTTAAAGTCGCTGTAGCCCTGCTCGTGTTCATGCCAAAGTAATTCGCAGGTGATGTCTGTTCAGATTATTCTCTGCAAGGCCACGTGTTCTGCTGGTTCTAATCAAATCTGGATTATCTCTAAATGTCCATCTTTCATTTTCTACCCCTCTCCACCCTCCTGTTTTATACTCCAGGTGCTAAAGAAGATATCGGGCTACATCCAGGAGCAGAATGAGAAGATCTACGCTCCGAGAGGTCTGCTGCTCACTGACCCCATAGAGAGAGGGATGAGGGTTGTATCCTTTGCTCATCTGCTGCTGTTCTCTCCAGGATAAAGTACGAGAAAGGCCCATTCATGACAGGCAGATATATAGAGGATGATGGGAGGTGGCAGTCGTTTAGTGGTTGGAGGAACCAGGCTTTAAGGCTTTAAGAATCACTGGAACTGCTGGAAACATCTGGGTTGAATATATGGATAAAATGCCTCCTCTTCCTCATATATTACCATCAAGCTGTCCTTGAACGAGGCACTTGAACTCCAGCTGCCGCAGAGGAGCTGCTCAATGGCCAACTATGGTTCCCAGGAGTAACTTTGAAGCAGGGCAGGGCTGAAAAAAGCATGCAGGCTCTGTCAAATGTCCTTTGGATACAAAAGGTGAACAGAACAGGCGGATCTGATGAATCAGCACCCTAGGGTTTCTGTGCTCAGGCCTGTTTTATCATTCCGGAATAAGATGCTCTATCATACGCTTTTCAGATGTCTCGTCACGTGACTCATGTTGTTTTATAGTTGAGTTGCTACATTATAGGCCGCGTCTGTCTTTGTTAGTGGCACTGATCCCAGCGCAGCTCCTTGAGCGGAAGAGGGGAGAGAGAATGGGTCCAGCAGACCATCACACCAGCCTGGCCCAGACTCACAGAACAAGCTCCATGTCACAGAGCCAACCTGTTCCCAACACTTAGTAGTCAATACACGCCTATACAATACGGTCTGTGTTTGTGAGGGCTAGTTAGAGGCCTCATTCTCGAACAGAACAGCATAACGTGTCTCACTTGTGCCAGTGCAATTGTGCCGATGCCAAGCAGCTGGGTCACACACTGTCGCCACAAAAAGCCTTAAACAAAGAGAGAATACGAGGAGGGAATAGGGGAAACCTGACAGGAAGGAGGGAGAGGGAGAGAGAGAAAGGGATGAAATGAAGAGGTAAGTAAGTGAAGTAAACAAGACGGGATAAAGTATCAAGCCACCTGTTCGAAGGCACCAGAATACATGGAATGATAGCTACTCTGTGTAAAAATGTTCATGGGAGGACCCTGAAACCTCTGATAAAATTGTTCCAACCACATTTTATAGGCTTCCTAAGGCCTTGTTAGAACCCATATCAGGAGAGCCAACAGTCCATCTTGGCCTTGCGCAGACAAGGACTTTTACATTGATTTGCCCGACCCCGACTGTATTTTGATACGAGAGTTAAAAACCCTTTAAGCAGACGAAACCACACATCCAGTTCGAGTGATACTGAGACACATCCTGACCTTGTCGTGATTTGTTCCAGATGCTACATGTTTCTTTTTCAAACATGTTTGATTTTATTGTTGCCAAAACCAAGATACGATGGTACCTTGGAGACACATCTGAGAATGGGAAAAGGCAGTATCCAATGAGAAATCAACAGGATACCCGGGGGGGGGAGAAGGAGAAAAACCGAAACATCTCATGAGTGCACTTCATCAAAGATCAGTTGTTTGGTTGCGCACCCACACATGGACATAACAGCACTTAGGGATGAAAAATGTTGTGTGACTAGCGAAAAAACAAAGATTTTGAAAGTCCTTTAGCCACCAACACTTTCTCAACCCTGTATTTTGATATTCTCTTCATCGTGGCGATCCTTGACCTTCCTCGTGTCCTCAGCTAGAAGTCAGCGTGTTTGAAGACCGGGGCTCGGGCAGCTCCAGTCCCAGCAGCAGCATGTCGTCGGCAGGCAGCAGCGCTCGGTGACTGGAGGGGCAGCGCCAGGCTTACGGGTACCACCACAGGGGCAGCGGGACGCTTACCAACATCCGCATGCTGAAACATGAGAGCACCAGGTTCTAAGACAAGTGCCGAGAAAAAAAAAAAGGCGAGGAGGTGATCAACAGCATTCACACTCTCCTCTGCTGGGGCCTTCGACGTACCACCTCAAGAACAGGAACTGGCTCACACAAACAGGCTGGATACGCAACAGAATAAACACAAGTGCAACAGAACCCACACGAGTACAAGCCAACATCCAGGGTGTCTGTGAGGGAATATCCTTCGCTCTCCAACAGCTGTCCGAACCAAAATAATCATCATTTCTTTTGTTCTGATTTCCCCCCTCTCATTTTCCCTCATTCCATCACATCTGTTTCCATGAGTCACACCATGATTCAGCGGGCTTTCCCTTGATTAAACGGGACGCCAGTGCTTGATTGTTCTCAGTTAGGGTCACTGTCACAATGTCTATCAGCAGCGTAGTCGATGCAGCGGCACTGAAATCTGGAAGGAGGAAAACTACCCGCCTCCTGGGAGACCCGGTGTTCTCCGTTCTCGCTGAATGATTGCATTCATGTCAGGTTGGTCGGGGTCAAGCCGCTTTGAATGCTGGCAAATTGGGCCCGCGCTGTGGGACCGGTTGGTTCTATGCTCTGTTCACATGGATTTGGCTTCAGTATCAAACAGCTAACAGAGAGCACCTTGGCTTATTTATCCTCCTCATTCAGAGCAGTGGATGCTGGTGATCCACATCACAGCTGTAGGTCACCACTCCTACGCGCACACACACACATATACATGCATAGAACCGTGCCCAAAGTACTCATACAGACACATGCTGGCGAGAGACATGCGTACATGCGCACACTCGTGGCTCTCAGTTGTGAATTCCTGCACACACACACACACACACACACACACACACACACATACTCTGGCAGTTGAGGAGTTGAATCTAGCCAGACAATATTCTCTGTGGTCTCAGCTCATTGCAAGCAAACCCAGGCCCTGGTCTTGCGCACGTGTATCATGATTGCGTTGTGGGCGTGCATGTGCCTGTGCCATTAGTCCCAGCCTCAACTAGTGTGAGATGAAAGCTCAGTCGATCATTAAGGAGATGTCAGAGAACAAAGATCAGCGCCCCAAATGAGAAGCGAACACACTCTTGACACGTTTGGCTCAGAG
>OMLP01013813.1:15076-25467 GCA_900302685.1 Spondyliosoma cantharus
GACACGTTTGGCTCAGAGGAGACTGAGAGAGGACGGGTTGTTATCTCTGCTGCTGTTTGATCTGATGTTGGTGCATGGAAGTTAATGAAAAAGTGTGTGTAGGAGAATCGGCACACACAGGGTTCATTATCTGAGCTTCTTTGAGTCTGTCGGCAGTTTATTTTTTTAATATATATCCGGACTATAATGATTAAATAGAATGTGTTGCATTTGACTTGCACACAACAACAATGTAAGCAATGCAGAGATGTGTTGAGGCAGATGCAGATTTAACATTTCTATCATTAAAGTCTTTTACTACATTAGCATATTTTTTTTTTTTTTTTATTATAAAATCTGTTTTCCATTATCAGAAAAATAGGCATCAGTTTAGATGTAATTTTGTCAGTGAACCACAGCTGTAGCTCCCTCTAGGGTCAGGCCGGGGAAGTTCTGGACTTCTGAAAGAAAAGTCGCCAGAATCATTCAACCTTGTGCTCCGTAATGGAACACAATATTCATCTGACAGTACCTTTCTAATATCGTCAGTGCTCACAAGGCAGTGCAGCCTGAGGATCATTAATTCCATCTCCCTATTTTTAGGAAATGGTTAATCCGGTCTGACTAACGTGCGCGTGTGTGTGGGCAGGCTGACGAGACAAAAGACGATCATTATGTAGCAAAAAAGTTGATGCCAGTAGACAGCACGCCCACACAACACCTAACAAAAGACAAGACCTCCTGAAAACAACCTAAGCCCCGTTTCACTGTCTGTATATTTTATTTCGGTTGCCACAGTTTCTGTCTCCTGTTTCTTTACCATTATTAGCTCTGTTTTTGTTAAACTCAATCCTTAACAGGATCTGTTAGTAACCTGTGGGAGTGTAGCCCTCGACCCTTCTTTAGCCGAGTCGTTAGCTACTGTATGAGCAAAAACCCTCAGCCTGAGCCCTGCCTTGCGACCAGCCCTGTGTACCTTCACCAGAGCAGCAGTGTCATGTTGAAGTTAAACTACTCACAGGAAAGTCATTGTAGATTCAAAGGCTTTTTGATTCAACCCAGTGGATAGTTTAATTAAAACTCGACATTTTAATACCTGGATGAATGAGACAAAACCTACTAAGACATTTTACCACAGCAGTTGAGTTCAGTCGTGCTTGTGTTCAGCCTCCTGTGCTTTTTCGATGCCTTCATGTTTCATGCCAGTGGAATGGATACCCAACCTGGGGCTGATGGACTGATCAATTTACAAATGACTCAACACTGCCAATAAGCGAATAAAGGAGCTCATTGGACAATGTATAAAGAAAAAAATAAACAATGAGTGTGTCTGAACTGTGCAGCAGAAGAACTATACCGTACATGCTCGTCTGAGTTTGTGAAGTGTAAAGAAGTGGATCGAAATGCCATAATGCTATTTAATTCCAAAACATCTTTGGTGCCCAGTATTAGTCCCTAAATACATTTTTGATGTTTTACGATCCTCTCTAATTTGGGCATCAAGTGACAGAGCAGCTATAAAGCATATCGTCTGTACAGCTGTCAGCTGCTTTGTAGTATCTTCTGGAAAATGAAGATCATTCTTTTGTTTTTCGTCTGAGAAGTGTTGATGATGTAGCTTATGATGTTGTTATTTACAATGTCAGTTATTGTAGTGGAGATAAATAGAGGGGTGATGATGATGATGATGATGATGATGATGATGATGATGATCCTCAGGGGAAAGTGTAAAATGTGCCAAATGCAAAGTGAAGGATAGGTTCAGGTTTAAACATGCTGGCAGCTTTAAGCATTGCAATGATGCTGTGTTGGTTGGTCCACCTCTTTCCAAACGGAAATATCTCAATAACTATTGGATGGATTGACATGAAACTTGGATCAGAAAATCCAAGATATCCAATGAAAAATAGTCATTCCTTCCCTCATCCTTTTTGGATCTGCATTGATTTATTAGAGACAACGTTGACGTATACATAGACAAGCAGCTTCAAAAACTCAGGGTTGTGTCTTGAGCGAGGATTTTGTGACCGAAACTTGGATAAATAAATTGTTTTTTTTAGGGTATTCCTAAAAACATCATCATAAAAAAGCAAGTGGTGTGCATGTTGCCTTTGACTCACATATCCATGGTGCCAACAGACTTTTCCTGATCCCCTGACTTTTCCTCAAGTGCCACCATGAGGTTAACTTAGTTAGTTAGTTAGTCATCAACTGAACTTTGTAATCTGGTTTGTGACTAGATAATGACATTCCGACGAGCCTCCACTGTACTTTGGGTTAACTGTTAATTAGTAGATGTTAACATGCCAACCTGCTAAACTAAGATGCTGAACATTTTACCAGCTAGGATAGCATTTTTTCAATGCGAACATGTTAGCATGTTAACATCAGCATTTGGCATTTATCGGTGTCTAAGTACAGCCTAGCATGACTGTAGACTTTTAGGTCCTATGTGTAGGATGTAGCGGCATCTAGCAAAGGACGTTCAACCAACTGAATACCCCTCGTCTCATTCTTTCCTATAGAGACCGCTGAAAACATGAAGAGCTCTAACATTCTCTAGAGCCAGTGTTTGGTTTGTCCATTCTGGGCCACTGTAGAAACAGGGCGTATTCTCTGTGATGGGATATTCTTCCTCTGTAGTTTAAAGGGACTCATTCTTAAGGTGACGAAAACACAACAATTATTAGTAATGAACATGGTATTAGGAATATTACATTCCATTTCTGGCAGTACATCCTCCTTAATCCTCCACACTGGACCTTTAAGCATGTCTTAAAACATCAAACACCTGCAGTACGTCGCTTAAACCGCAGGGACAGTTAGAGCAGCAACCAATTCCTCTTTGAGTTACTCTTTAATGAACATATGGGCATGTAAGTAGTGTTTTAAAAAAACACTAAATCAAATCTGAACCTATCCTTTAAGACTGAGGTGAAAAAGAAGCACTGTGTAGCTTGTTCTTCCTGTAACCACTTCTTTGATTAATGAGGACGACCGAGGGGGAGAGGGTTGTGATATGGTAGCAATGTATTCTCGTAACAAGATGTGCTCCAAGATATGAGTGCATCATCACTGAGCAGATTAAATGTTTGGTCCTTGAACCTCTATCACGCTGAATATCGAGATAACCTCTGTGCCAAAACGTGGAGGAGCAGCAGAGATTTAAAACTTGTGGACCAAGTGATGATGTATAGTCCTTTTTCAGTATGTAAATTCCCACATGTCATATATTTAACCTGTGCTGTATTTGCGAGTGCAGCAAGAGCACTAAGTCCAGATACTGTGTGTTTGTTATGCTGTTATAAATGAGAGGTTACTCATAGTGCAATATGATGTCTTCCTGATGTAGAAGATGCCGTGTAGAGTCTCGGTTCTGAGCCGTTCTGCCTCGGGGAGACTAAAACTGCATTGATGTTTAATGCTGCATGATGTGTGTGTAAACAAAGCGAGTACCAGATGACAAGAGCCGAAATCCCCGATCAACAAAGTCCCTCGGTTGAGCTGCTGTGAGAGCATTTCTATCTTATCTCGGTGTTATCTGTGTGTTTACATCGGATTATTTACATATTTATTGAAATGGATTTGTGTATATTTTTTCTCAAAGCTGATTATTATTCAATGCCGGGGGAGAAGAGTCTCAACTGTCTCCAGGAGATGAATAAAAGTGTCTGATGAAGTTGATTATTGTGTCTGCAGGCTGCTGTTTGTATCCAACGAGGTTCAATTCATGTTGTTGTTAAGAAACCCGACCCATGCTGCTCCGAGTTCATGTGAGGATCGATCTCTCCCTCAAACACATTTCTCAGGATGTCGACAGTAGAAATACCACAATGAGTCAAGAGCATGTTTTATCTCCAGGTTGTCAGAGTAAACTCTTGGGCCATGAGCCTCAGCTGCCTCACGCTTTAGTTGTTTCGTTCTACACAAAAATGTGTCACTTTTGGTTAAATGTTGCAATACCTATAGGGCGCAAAGTCATTTAATTTTGTTTGAATTAGTTTTAAAATCTTGAGCAAGTGAAGAAAGTCTGCCTCTGGGATAAAATAATGAGGTATTTAGGCCACTTGAGAGCAGCGGAACAAGCTTTAAACACAACACAACAACATATGTTCGCATTTAGCAGATGCTTTTGTCCAAAGCAAGGTGCCGACCAACACATCAGGAGCAGTTTGGGGTTCAGTATCTTTCGATAACAAGACGTTGGCTCTACCCCTGAGCAACAGCCGCCCTTTTAGTTGACGTGGTGAACATGTTGGCACATTTGGAGTCGTGTTTCTGACCACCAGACAAATTTAAGTTCAGTTTTCTCCTTTAACGATATAATATGTAACGTTTCCACATCAAAATGAATGAATAAATGAAATGAAAAATGTGTTCAGCTGTGTTTCCAAGGATGTTAAAACAAAGCGAAATCTGTCATTTTATCAAGGTAAAGGTACTTATCAGTTGATCACCTGTGGCTATAACTGCCAGGGAAACATCAGATGATACGTCATAAAGTGAGGAAGAAAGCTGGCCAATGCAACTAAATGTAACGTCAATAAAACTTTAAAACATTAATTCGTCTGTGAACAGTTCACGTCAGCAGTGGTGATGGTTGTCTAACAAATCAAGGCACCAACTCCCATGATCCCACGCTACTCGATGGCACCATCAAACTACGTCTTTTGTTTTAATTGTTTTGACTGAGGGAACCCGAGCAGCAGAAATCATGGCTTATAGGTCCTCGCAGACTCGACATGATGAGAGTGAACATGGCACAATACATGGGGCTTACCTAGCACTCAGTCTGAGAGTCAAGTGGGTGGACATGTGGATTTAGCCCCGGGCTAAGCCACCGTGTTCAGCTGACATGTAACCTGCTGTACACTTTAGATACACTTCAGATTTGCCTCAAATTGTCGAGTTAAAAAAACAAAGAAATGGCTCCATTTGTGTAAACATTTTGGCATTCTCTGACTAATGTATTTTGTAAAGGCTACGTGACTTAATTGTCCATAACTAGTCAACCCTTCCTCATCACAGAGCCTGTTTTGTTTGTTCAGAAAGGGGTCAGTGTCATGTCTGCAAAAATGTTTAATTTTTTTTTAGGAGAGCATAAAGTGAGCACAAAGAGAATTTCTCCTCGTGACTGATGGTTCTGACATTTTAGGGAACTAAAGGTCAGAATAATTGGCACACACCAACGTATATATTTTATGTTTGGTGCTTGGTGGACCACTGAAACAACTCTACTGAGTTTTGAGTCATAATGTTTGTCATGTCTTATGTTATGACTTTATTAAGGATTTCAATTTGAAATGTCTTTTTGAATAAAGTAGAGTGGAGCACACACAGGAGCACAGCTGTTTCACGACTTAATAGGTCACCAATGACGAAAATGGGTGAGGCTCTCCCTCTCAGAGCCGCACTAACAAGTATTTTTATGTTAGCAATGAATCAAATGGCTACTGTTTATAAGGTGCAACACATCCTAAACGTCGACTGCCAGTGACGCCCAAAATCACATGTCATACCGTTACCACAGCAACATGACTTCCTACAGAGAATCCTCCTTGTTTGCTCGTGGTGTGATTCGGTTTAGGCACTAATGAGCTGCTTTGACAGTCAAACTATCGGGTAGCTTTCATGATGAAGGTGGCCTGGAACAGTGACGTTATTAAAGGTTTCACTCTCATCAACCTTGTTTTCAGCAGCAGCAGTCAGTCCGTCATTATGGGCCCCCGTGAGACATTTTGACACCATTACAAGTATGCTGAATCAGCTATTAGCAGTTCCTGTTTGTGGTGTGCTAGCTGATCACTTTGATACCAAGGACACTTAAAACATGGTGATTCTCAGGGAAGTGCTAATGTTCTGAAGAATGTCCTTTTTCCAGCCACATTATTGGATATTCACTCGAAGAGTGTGCTTCCCACTGAATTTAGCATGTCTGTGCGGTTTCAGATTTGACTGGGTTATTATGACTCAGAGAAACAGTAGGATTTCTACCCTGTTGCGGCCCATGACTCACACCGCTCCCTCCGTTCCCCTTTCCTTCAAGCGTCCCGGACCTCCTGGGGAGAATAGATGGTGAACATGGTGGAGCATTTGGCAGATCAAAGAGCCAGATATTTCCCTTGGGAGCTGGTTGCGATCAGGGTAATATTAGTTACCCATTAGTCACTTCATCACCTTTTTTTTTTTTCCAGCTTGTTGCACTGCCATCAAGTGGCATCATTTCATGGAGGCCAAGAGTTCTGGACCAACTTGTTTCACTGAACCTTTTTTGCAGTGGTGGCTAATTTTTGTGTGTGTGTGTGTGAGCATGTGTGTACAAGAGGTGTACAGTAGATCCATCATAGCCTGCTCATAAGGCTAAAAAATGAGTGATAACGTCCTGGCAGATATTGAGGCTTAGTGAAGATCACAGGGGTAAAGACAGAGGAGGAGCACTGAGGGTGAACTGATATTTACTCAAAGACAGCAGAAGAGTGAAGAAACATCTCAACACCTGTGGGGAAAGGTCACGCCTACGCTAACAAGCTACTCTCTCCCTCCTACACAGACCTTCTTTGTTCCTTAAAATCTTCTTTTTTTAACCCCAGCTTCTGCTACAGTTTGTTGCTGCAATTGTTTGGAGTTTCCAAGTTTTTAAAATTCTCCATTCTTTGGCCACATGGCGCTTTCTCTGTCTATTCGTCTTCCTGCACGCCTTTCCTGCTCTTTCATTTCTTGTTCTCTAAACAGGAAAAAATTGGCCCGCTTTGACTTTTCCACAGTTTCTTTTCTGCCTGAGTCACAGAGGGCCAGAGGGGATAAAAGTCACTTTCTGCTATTGATCGGTTAAAATGTTTATTCCGACAAACGACAAAAAAAAAAATATATAAATAATCAGTATCCTACCGCAGCCTCGTGTTCCCAACATTTTTTGACTGGCAGCGGTGCCTGGCAAGCGCCAAGCAGTCATCATAGTGAAGTTTACAGTTGTGTGATTGCACGTAACGCATCAAACATGCGGCCCCTCCGGAATATCTCTTGGCGTCAGGGCGAAATCAGGCCTGTAGTGACATAAGAGGAAGGTGTTTGCTCCTATATCCTGCTCCTAACGCTCATCTGTGACCGGAATCACCCACAAATACACATTTATTTTCAGTTCCCTGAGCAAAAAAAACATCAACACAACCGGAATCCAGTCAAACAAAAACAATTTGTGAGCTCTGGCGGTCTGACATAGAGTCTCCCGAGGCATCAAAACTCTGAGCTCAGAGCTGTGCTCACTCAGGCCCACCAAACATTTATCAACATCTGCCCAAATTCAGGATCACGGAGAGTTATGATGTGCATTAAACCAACAATTGCGCATTGTTGCAACAAACAAGGGAAATTCAGCGCTACTGCTCCCAGACATCATGTACACAGAACCCTACCCACACACAGACCCTTCTGGCTCTCTGGTTGAACGTGGAGGTTGTATCTGATGTTTAACATTTGTTTTGAAATTCTGCCGTGAAACCCACAGAGCTAAGAGGCTATTTGAAGAGCTCAAACACGGTGGAAACTGCAGGATTTGCCATCCGTGTTTCGGCCACACTTGGTTTATTGTGCTTAGCTTTAGTTTTGGAGACTCTCCCTTAGCTAAATCGATCTTTTTTTTTTTCCCCCTCGCTATACCGCTGCCCTGCCTGTTGGCTTTGGCATCAACATCCGCTCAGTTTACTTAACCTCCGTGTGATTGACAGCCCATGTGTTGTGTTTGCCTCTGGACCGCCCCCAAGTGCAGCCCAGAATGCTGCATAAAAACACAATGTTAAGAGTCTGAGGGCGGAGACGTGTGGTTCTGGTTAAAAATGTCGCTTCTGATCACTTCGGGTAATTGTGAGACGGGGGTTATTGTGTGTCGTTCTCCTTGGATCTCTGGCTGAAGGCGAAGAAATGGTGCTGTGTCAGTCGCTGCTCTCCGCACTGCTTTTACATGTTGAACAGAAACAGGGGGTGGAACAGGGATTAAAGCTGCGGAAGAGAGGCTTTGAAATGTCGTCTCTGTTTTTATACACCCAACAACACACACAAGACCAAAGACAGGGATGAACAACAAAAGATGCACCAGTTAGAGAACACACCTACTGGACAATCCCCACTGAGACTACATGTGGGACAGTGTCCGCATGACAGTGTTAGTACATGCTTGTGTATGGTACATGTGAATGTATATGCACAAGTTTACATGTTGAATAGACTACTGCACCTTTGACCGCAGGAAGTAGTCACATTACAGTCAGTACAGTGTAACAAGAAATCCAGGAAAGAAATACCATTGTTCACCTCTTCCAAAACGACTGTATCGCTGATCAGGGCAGCACGTTTTTTAGGGTTAGAATGAATTGAATTAGTGAAATAATAATTTTGCTGACAAAAGTCTTGTTATGTGGATACTTTTTTGATACCATGTGTCTAAAAGGACACAACAGGGTTACAGTAATATATTACTTTTAGCGGTGACGAAGTAATATAACGCGTTACAAATAATATTTCACTCATTTATTACTCCGGTTGTTAGACGTAACGCATTGACATGATTCCGTGTTCTGTGGACTAAAATAAAAAGATAGAAAGAGAGATTTTTGTCTTGTCATGTTATTATTGACTACATTATAGAAGGCAAAGGTCTATTGTGTTTCATATATCTGAGCCTACAATTGAAAATATTCTTTCCAATCTCATAATATATCAGACTGTGATCCTTTCGGCTCATCACTGTGTCGAAGGACATTCGTTCAATTAAAAAGATCTAGCCTATTTAATCGTTCTTTATAGGTTATTTGGGCTTTTTTTTAAGTGACTAAAACTTAGTGTTATAAGTAATGTATTACTCTACACAGACGGTAATATTGTAATGTAATATATTACTTTAAAATGAAGGTAACTAGTAATATGTAATATATGCATATGCATTTTTAAGTAACTTGTTCAACACTGCCATTCGAAAGTACAGAAAGTATGGGAAGTGTTTTACAAAAAACAGATCCGCAATCATATTTTTAACACAGGCAGCACAGATATTGATTCCATTGTGGTTAGGTCGGCCCCCTCCAGGGTTTGCATGGTGATGTCTTTGTAGGTCAGGTCGATGGCAGAATTCTTATCTTTACTCTAACAGGAAATAATCTATAAGAGTAATAATCAGTTATAACGTGGTACTTTAGTTCATTGCTGAGATCTGGAAACAGCATCCCTAAATAGAAGTCAAACAGAAGAAGAAGCACGAGGACTCAGATGACCACACAGGATGAAAACAATCACTTTGGATTATACAATTTATTTGGAAGAGAGGTTGATGGCAAATTGTAAAGTTAATAATTAGAAAATGACTTCTTGATTTGGCTTTTAGTGAGTGTACTTGCCAAATTTCCTGCATACTGTTTTTCTGTGCAATGAGGGACTGTTCCAACATTTTGAACAGTCAAGATAATCTGTTGTCAACTTTAGGACCTCTCTGACTCTGATGTTTCTTGCCCCTTCAGACTTTGTTGCTGCCGTGCTCCCAGGTTAGAAATGGTAGTCACCACTACTTTCCTTAAACCGCATGCTTTCTAACCATTTTGTACCGAGAACAGTTTCAGCCTCTTGTAGGACAGTGAATTTTAGAATGTGTTATCACTTATTTAATTATCTTTGACGTGTTCAGATAATGGCTCGAAATTAGCCTTAATTACAATAACCTGCAGCCCACTTAACAGCCAGCTGTTGTGTGTAATGCCATTCATGCTTAAGTGGTTGTTCAAGTAGCTTAATCTGTAATGTCACTGACTCGTTTTAATGTTCAGGCACGGTGAAATTAGTCAAATAAATTGAAATCAATTGACATGAGGTGTGCTCCAGCAATTATAGACATGAATGATGAAGCGTTCATTTTTAACCTCAGGTTGCACCTGGGATTAGTCCTGCACTGCCTGGCCCAAAAACACAGGAGATGAGATGTCTGCATGGAGCATTACTCTGCTCATGAAGCTGGGGACAAGCTCGCTTTCAGCTACTAAAGAAAAAAATAGCCTCGGCTGCAAAAAATGGCCGCCACAGTATATACATCCACATCTACAGATCTTTTTCTTCTCCCTCCTTCCGCCTCTTTTTTCTGGTCATTTCCAAGAAGTACAAACATTTCCTTAACATGTCCTTCTGTATCTGATCTCATGTCAGTCTCTGTGGCCGCTTCATGGCGTGTGTTCTTTGTGCAAATGCTGTTCGAGGGATATTTTATGATTAGCGGTCTGAAGCACACTAACACACACACACACACACACACAAAAAAGGCATTTGGATTGTTTTTCCACATGGAGCACATGCCCACACGCAAACAGGCTACACACACACACACAAACACACACACACACACATACATACATTTGACTGCACTTCACTGCTTTTTG
>OMLP01013813.1:25487-56839 GCA_900302685.1 Spondyliosoma cantharus
CACACACACACACACACACACACACACACACACACACACACACTGAGCAACGTGTTCCAGGTTTTATTTTTCACAGGGACATCTCCACTTGCAGTTCATTTCATCGCAGAGAAACACAGCTGGAGCTTCTGGGACGCAAAACAATGGCGTGACCATGCCAGACACACACACACACACACACACACACACACACACACACACACACTGTTTCCTGCAGGTCGTTGGACATCATTCAATGACACTGTTCAGCTACATTACACAGTTTCATTTCTTTTAAAGAGGTCATATTATGCTTTTTGGGGTTTCACCTTTCCTTCATTGTGTTATGTAGCATTTTTATGATGTAAAAAGGCCTGCAAAGTGAAAGAGTCCACGCCAAAGGGAGTTACACTCTCCCACAGAAAACTCTGCTCCTGCACTGCCTGAAATGCCTGTCTTTACTTCCAAACTGATGTCTGTCACTATGTAACAGCCGTATATTTATATACATATTGTTAAATATATACGGCAGCCATGTTAGTAGTTCACACTATCTTGCTCGCTATGGCCCGCCCTACTCTGCCTCTGATTGGCTACATCCTGCCCGTTAAGTAATGCGCATGTGCAACTCTCAAAGATCAATGATTGAACAGAGGCCAGATGTCTCACTCTGTAACTAAAACAGAGCATTCAAGACACAGCGTGAAAAGGATTGCTGCAGCAGTGCACCATATGAGAAAAATAATGTGTTTTTTGAAAAATTAAAGTATGTAAGCATATTCTACTAAGACCCCCAAATAAAAGTATGAACCTGAAATTTTGCATAATATGACCTCTTTAAAGCTTACCTTTTCCTTAGCGGAGTCTTCCCTGTTTTTCTTATTACTGATAACGTTTCTCTATCTATCTGTCCTAAAAATCTGTAAATCTACTTCCATGTGTGTCCAAAGTGCTTGAGTAAAGTAACCCATCACTGTCAATACTGTATTTTTCGTTTATTTCTTTCAGCAACACCTCACACCTTGAATAAACTCCAGTTTGACTGGGCACAGGCAAGCTTCATATCTGAAACGAGTCTTGTATAACTGCTCGATACTGTTCATACTAGTTGCACATTGCATGTACACATCGCTAACAATCTTCTGCGGTATCCTTTCTCTCTTTACAAACGTCAGAATCAGCTGAAATGCCACAACACATTTCAACACATTTATAGGAAAAGATACAAACTGGATTCACACGACCATGTCTGACAACAAATGACTACATCGTTATTAGAACTGTGTAAGAGAATGTGAGGGGTTAAAACAACGGAGTGTCCCTTTTAAAGCGTGCAATTTTTTGATAAACAACGTGTGGATCTTATTGTTCATGCAAACTACGAGCTTACACATCAGATGCAGTTCGAGGCTGACCCGAGAGTGTGAGCCAAACTACAAAACGTTTCCACTCCGTCCTCATGATAACACTTCCACAGCAACCTCAGTTGAACCTCATTAACATTTCTGTTTTCTGAGCGAACATATTCAAAGATTTGACTCGAGTGCTTTCGCTGAGCCCCCGGTAACTCTCACTCTCCGCAGATTCTTTGGCTTTCACAGAGAGCATGACAACATCGTCAGTGCGGATCCAACAGAGATCCGCCGTGAGTAATTTTAATTGCTTTAACACATCCATCATCGTTTGCTTATTAGCTTTTCATGCTCCGATGCCTCTTAGTTTTTCATTAAAAATGTCTCAGAGAGAAGTAAGTGCAGTGTCTAAATCTCAGCTGAAATGTTTGATATTTACAGGTGGCATCTGTGGTCTGGGTCCAACTCATTAGCGGGCTCAGGGACTGATGTCAAGGGCCACGAGTTTGGTGGAATGTGTGAGGTTTTCGGCTAAAAAATGTCCAAAAATTTATATAACACTTGCCTCAGCGAGTGGACAGGGAGAAGTCTATGAATCACGCACAGACTCACAAACACACACACACACTCACTACTCTGGAGGACTGCACAGGCCAACACTTGATGATGAATCGATCCCCCTGCTATGACAGTGATTGTGGTCTAAAACTGGATGAGTTGGGAGTTACACTGCTTAGTTTCTGCACTGCGACTGCTGAGAGGAGAACTGATGCTCCCCTTCAGAGTAATGTGGAAGCTGTCAACATCTCGTGAGGGTGGGGGGGCAATGTTCTCACTTTTTGCTCATCTTTCCTGCCAAAAATATGTATTCATTTCCTAAAAAGTGTCAAGAAACATGTGACAAAGGAGAGTTAAATAAATAAACACATTGAGGGCTCGAAGTAAGAAGAATCACTTCAGACACATGATGAGGAAAGTGGGGTTTTGTTTTAGTTTATTTCAGAGAATCACAGCCTCCAGATATCCACACCTTCTCACTTCTGTCTTTGTGTCTTGTATATTTATGTCTTGAAATGGTAAGTTGGGTCAAGTTATAATGATTAAATTCCGTGAGGTACTATTTACTTAATCTTCACATTCATAAGTCTGGTGACATCTTAGATTTTTCATACTGTCAACAAATCCCTTAAAAAGCCCAAAATCCATGATGAATTGACCCTACTAACAAACGTCGCCTGTGTTTCCAGACCTACTGTATGCTTGGTTTTCTCTGTGCCATGGAGCTCCATTGTGCTTCAAACATTTTCATATAAATAAATGAGCCACACTGTTGCACTGAGTGACATGTTACTCAGCATTGGCAGAGACAAAAGCTTTCATTTTAAATCAATGTGTTACTGGCGAGTTCATTTACCACCTATTACTGATGCTCTGCGTGGAGAAACAGCTCCTGATGTCACTTCTCTCTCCGCTGGCATCGTACATGCTAGCTACAAATCACAGAATGTGTTGGTATGGAAAAAATGTACAGTATGTGTGCTGTGCAGCACAGGCAATAGAGTAAAGGGAGTAGGTAAGACTGCATTTTAGACTTAGCTTAATGTATGGACTGACAGTGCTGATAACGCACAGTGATCAGCTCTTGCCTCCTCTGTGTCTGACAGTTTATATTTCAAATATCAAATCTGCACGTGACTTAAAGCTCCGAGCCGGCTCCATCTCAGTCATAAAATGCTAGCATTTCAGGCCAAAATTGGTCATCTTGGAGACAAATTTTGCGTTAAGCACACCTCGCTGCACCAACAAATAGCATACCCAACAAACCTGCATCATTTACTCCTGTTTGAGTCACATTTACTAAAAACTACAGTTCCCAACTGGACAACATACAGTCAGAATGCCACAGGCAGGGTAGGGAGGTGAAACATTATTGAGGGACTTGCTTATGCTTTATTGACTTGTTGACAACAACCAAAATATAGAATATCACCAGGATTGTCCTTTATACTGTGGTTTTACGTTATGCTGCGAACTGTGCTTGAACGTTGAAATGGCGTTAAAAAAGATTTTAAGCAGATTACTTTACTGCACTATTTTGAGCTCAATGTGGAACATCACCAGCGCTACATTAAACGGACCGGTGAGTTTCGTTTTAGGTGTTTTTCCAGAACAATCGTTTAATTCCAGAGTGCATCATGGTCCATAAAATCGAGATCATTTTCCTCTTGTCTTCATGTTCTTGTCAACTGCCCATTATTCTAATCTTAAATGGGAAAATAAGCAATTACTAAACTGGCAATTGACAATTTTTTTTTGCTGTAAACGTGACTGCACAATGTAAATAGCTCTGGAATAATGACAGGAGCATTTAGATTGGCTTTCCTTTAAACCTCCATTTCGCTGTGCAGTTTTCTTGGCACAGAATCTCCCGGGAGAATGAAGGCTGACTGGTTATCGAGTCAGTCTGGCAGCCCGGCACCTCTTCTAATTGGTTCACGTCTCTGTTATATAGATATTTTGTCCTGTGTTGTCCTTGCGGGAAACCAAAAGCAACCTGGTCGTCTTTGTGACAGCGGCACAGGCAGCAACACCACTTGGAAACACTAATGGGGGATTGATTGTTTCCACTTTCCTCTTCTATGAGAATAATCAAAAAAAAAACTTTTTTTTAGCAGTGAATATTGAAGGCTGGAGCTCGTTTAAAAAGCAACTCTAAGTTTTAATTCAAGTGGCTGATCATTAAAAAATTGCAGAGTCAATTATGATTGATGAAGTACACCTTCAGGCTACTGTACTCCTGCCGAATCTTGTGCTCACACACACACACACGCACACACACACGCACACACACACACACGCGTGCATGCGTTTATGTTCTCCACTGTGCTGTTGTGTTATTCATAGGTAACAAAACGTAAGCTACCATCCGAGACAGATGGTCTGGCATATGTTTCTCTACCCGACTGTCTCTTCGGACGCACACACACATACACGCAGAAAACCTAAAGCTTGGAGACCTGGTGCTCCTCAGCATCCCCGTAAGCCTATAATAAGACTGAGAGTGACATTGTAAGGATTAATATAGTGGCACTGTGGAGATACAGATGGGGCCTCAGCATGTCTCTAATGAATGTGGTGTGTGGACTCAGTAGATCTGTCTGCTGTACAGTGTGCGCAGTGCTTTATGTGCTGCAGCTCGACTTATTGACTTGGCTTCGGTTCAGGTCCCACTAAGATAAGTGCCAGGTGATGACGTGAGGGCTCTGCGGGTGTGACACAGTTACTTCTGAACCCCATAGCTCCCAGCGAGCATGCTCCCCGTGTGCTTCTTTATAGTCCAGAGGGGGCCGGGAGCCAAGAGGTGACATATACCAGCGGAGAGCGGCGGGCAAGGCTGTGAATAACTGTTGGAAAAAAAGATAGCAGAGATCCACAGAGGAGAAGGAGGAAGAGATGTTTCAGTGAAAAGTTTGCTTTGAGAGTTTTCTGTACATCCCCATTAAGCAGCGGCGAGAGTTGCGAAGGGGAAAAGACAGCGACAGCTACAGTAGTCCAGTCTGAAGGTGGGAGGAGACGAGTGGTAGCACAGAGACGGAGAGCAGCCAGAAAGAAATGCCCGACCACCTGCGTTCCCCAGAAGACCGTGTACCCCCAAAGTAAGCGACCTGGGCTGCAGAGAGAGAGGCGAAACAGAGGGCAGGGAAAAAAGTTAGCCAACATCTGCGTCTTTATGGCCGAAAGAGAGCTCATTCACATGGGGGAGTTAGTCATGCAAGACAGCGGGGTGCAGAGAGGGGACACGGTCAGAGGAATGTTAGCACCTCTAAGCCTTTACTCCAAACCAGAGTAATTAAGGCAGCTTAAGGCATCTCGTTCTCTGGCAGTGCTTCCTTTGTTCTCCCGATCTTAGTAATCCAGCTAAGTCTACCCTGACTCTGCCAGGACCACTCACCCACACAGGCCGAGCCATCATCGTTGGGCTCAAAGCCCTGGTTGCATCTCCTCTTGGCGCGGCACTTATAGCTGCCGTAGGTGTTGGTGCAGATAGGGCGGTCAGAGGGGCACACAGAGGGGAACTGGGTACACTCATCTTCATCTGAGGGAGGAGGATGGTAAGGCAAGGGAAGGAAACACACTTTTTGTCTTGGTTTTGAAAAAACAAAAAAAGGACACGGCAGACGGACGTTTGCAGCTTACCTGTGCATCGGCCGTTCTCATTCAGGGCGAACCCATGACCACACTGTAAGACACGGTCAGTCTGATTAGAGACAAGAATGGGTTCGAATGAAAATCCTTTTATGTGTAGAAGTTTTTAAACAATTATACAGAGAGGTGACAAATGAAGTCAAAGCTGATAAATGAGTGGAGAAACACAGCTAATATAGACGCTTTCACTCTGATTGAGCCATTGAAGAATGCTGTTCAACTCTCCCTCACACCTGGATCATAAACGCCATCACTGTTCTGGAGGCTTGTAGAGGCCAAACGACTCCCTGAGACATTTTATGTTGGCTCATCAATGTAATTTCAATTAGGATAGATTTGATTTTATTGCGATGCCATAAGGTTTGTGTCCGTAGAAAAAAAAAATGAAAATCCCAGTCAAAATGTGTGAGGTGTGAGCCCCTATTAACCCAGTATTCTTCCCACTTTCCATGCAATGTCCCGCGCCAAAACACTACCTGACACCAAGTTTGCTGTGTTTATAGTTTGACTTCACACAAATTGCAATAGGAATACGCAATAACATGAGCACAAAATATGTTTAATCAAGGTCTAAAAATGATTAAGCCTGAAGTTATTGGGAGCAGTGAGCAGGCCTGTCTCACATGTGTTTGCTTTAGCCCCTTCATCTCAGAGCAAACCCAGGACAGAAATGATATTGAAATTGAAAACAAGGACATTATTAAGATTCTACTCATAGTGGCCGTGCCTATTCGACGAAGCATGACAACATTTTAGATGATGGCAATTGAGAATTACACTATGAAGCAGTGCTGTACCTCTATCTCCACAGTAGGAGTGACCTCCTCCTCCTCTCTTGGATAGTGGATCTCCAGCACCGTGTTGACGTCTGAGGGTTCCAGGGGTCGAGC
The DNA here is from genome assembly GCA_900302685.1 of Spondyliosoma cantharus. Lineage (NCBI taxonomy): Eukaryota > Metazoa > Chordata > Actinopteri > Spariformes > Sparidae > Spondyliosoma > Spondyliosoma cantharus. The sequence goes on from OMLP01013813.1 coordinate 31,915, forward strand.
CACTGAGCGGCCGTCTGGCCAGTACACCTCGACATTCGTGGCAACATCCTTACCTGGTCAGACATACAGCACAGTCACAGCACACACACACACACACACACACCCACAGAGGTAACTTGCATACATCATTTTGTGATTTTCAGGAGATGCTGCAGTCTCACGAGGCCTTTCTCTTCCTCTCTTTCAGACAGGGAGTGGTCTTCATTTCTCTCTCCATTAACCATTTTTATCAGGCAGAGAGAAAGCCCCTCTCCAGAGGGCCTCTGCAGCACTTAATTAAAGTGGCATTTCTAACGTAAACAGATCTTGAGTTACCTTGCCAGGCAGTGATCTGCTCAGCAGGTGTGCTGCCTGAGAGCCAGAGAATATTTCACCTGCTCTGAACTGCACGGCGCCCTCTTGTTTAGTGGTGAGGGGTGTATCACATGTCTACCGGTCTGCTCTGAAGCCACGATGGAGTGGAAGATTAGCTCTTGGAGTGTGTGATGAGTAATAAGGCAGTAAAATCAAGGGCCTCCAGAGATGATCTGTGCTTGGAGTCGTTCCCAGGTAGCCGGGCTGGATGACCAGCAGCTGACAGTCCTATGGGGCCAGAAGGAGCTGGTTCCAGTCTGGCTTACAGAGGCAACACCTGTTCCCCCATCTCTCTCTACTCTCCCATGGGTGTCCAATCAGGCTGGAGGTATAAAACAATGTTTTCCACACGGGGCTGTCATTATCCTTCTCATTGCTACTCGCTGTAGAGCTGATTCTGTCACTCATTTCTCTCTGTCTGTCTATCCCTTACCCATCTGTCCCAAGCAGTGGTGCTAAAAATGGTAAGTCAACTAAACAATTAATCAATCAACAGAGATTAAATCAACAGCAACAAGTCTTTATCCAAAGAAAAAAGTCAAACATTTGCTCATTTTGGCAACTCACATTTAAGAATGTGCTGCTTTTTACCAGTTTAATGTAATTGTCAGGCTAAATATGCAACCTGAAGACATTGGCTTGAGCGCTGAGAAGTGTTAAGAAGCTAAAAAATCTATATAATCTTTAGTAAAAGCTCTAACAAAGAACCAGGTAGCGCTAACAGGTGAAATACCAGTATTAGTGTAGTTGCTGAAATAAAACCTTACCAAGGCCAAAGTGGGCGACAGGCTCCATCTCACACAGGTACCCTGAGCCACCATCGATGATCCGCGTGTGTGGGCCACTCTTTTTGGTGTACACCACCACTTTAGCTCCTCGGGCAAAAGCACCGAATTTGGTGCGGGGAATCACTCGCAGCCAGGAGTTAGTGGTTCCCTGAGACACAGACAGAATAATAAAGTGGAAGGGAGGGTTTGGCTCAAGATAACACGGTCAAAGTGATGCCGAGGCCTTTCAGACGCCTTCCAAACACTCACCTGGATGACTTTGTAGACGGAGAGCGGCTGTGCTGCACTTTCCCCGTGAGACACCAGCAGCTCCAGACGCCCGTCACCATCAAAATCTGTGGCTACAGCACCTGGAGAGCCATTACACTGATGATGCAACTAAACACTTCAGGAAACAGCCTGCATAACAGTTATCATCCTAATGCAGGGAAACATGGACATAATGTTGCAGCAGTCGTAGAACTAACTATGTGGAACAAGTCTTTATGTCTTTTAAAGCGCATGAAGGAAGACATCTCCAGTGGAGCACTGGTGCCACCTAATGGTAAGACGTTGGAACAGCAGATACTTGTCACTGTTGATGCTGAGGTGAAAGGTGAACGGTGAAAGCACTCACCAGTTCCGCGTCCTTCAGGCTCTGACGCCTCCCCGACGTTCAGCTCTTCTATCTGGGGGTCTCCATGTTCTCTCCTGCTCACCCTATCACATCAGCATCACAGCAGTTACCCATGGAATCAAATAAAACATCAGTACTATGGCCACATTTTATATAGAAGCAACAAACTAACATTTTTGCTTGTGAAAATGTGGAAAAACTACACTAAAAGTATTGATTTGTATTTGGCCATTAAAAGTACTCTACAGATTGAGATTGTACATACACATGGTGATACACATGGTGAACACTTGATAATACCATCATTAATAAACCGTCAGATTTTGAGTAATTTTACTTTAGTTATGGTAATTTATCTGTTTACAAAGAAATGCTTAAAAAACCATTAACAGGGGAAATGTTAAGGTTTCTAAACATCAGTTGCTAAAATACATCGGCCATCCAAATAATGTTCATAGTTGAGCTACACAGTATTTGTTAAAAATGTACAAAGTATGATACACATGTAGTTGCAGCTTTACAATAAACAATTGCTTAATGGATGGTTAATAAAGTGTTTTGTTTTTATTGTTGTAGTGAAATAGCTATTAAATAAAGATGAATTAAATAGACATGTAGACTTTATTATTCAAGTTTATTTTAAACTGTTACCCAGCTATAATCAGCTAATGAAATATGATACTGACATAAACTGAACTACATAACAGTACATAAAAAATGAGCCTTTCTCAACCAGCTACACTTTAAAATATTACTTACTTGTTAATGTTATTAACAATGTAATACTCCAGTAATGTGATATCCTGTATAATAATATCCGATCTAAGAGGGGATACTCAACTTTTACTTTTCATACTGTACTTTATATACATTTTGCTGACAGTAATTGTGTACTTTTATTTGTGTAGAGTCACAAAGAGAGACTGCAGGACTTTGCAGTGGGGCGTTGCTGCTTTAAATAAGGATCTTCATACTTCTTCTCCTTTAAGACTCAAATGTCATCTCACATGACATTCAGCATTTGTAAATAGTAAGCAGGGCTGCAGGACAGTGGAAAAAAACTGACAGGACATTGCAATATTGTGGTTGTGTGTGATATATATAAAGCAAATGAAAAACACATTCATTTTTTTATCAACGAACCAAAGTAGGCCCTGCTTCTTTTGGATAAATTAATCAAGGATGACTGTGATTGGTGGTTGCTGTGTATGCAGCGCCTGCATGTCTCTCTCTCTCTCTCACGCTAACTCAGTAGACAGACTTCTCCTGTAGATTAATCACAGCAATGACAAACATGTGAGTGCTGCTTTTGTAGCAAGCAGCGAAAAACTTGACCTGACATGTTTGAGCTCATTTGCCCTACTTGACACTGTACGTCCTTGCCTGTTTGACCACTGCGCACACAATGCAATGTCGATGCTGAAATTAGATACGGTGAAGTCATTTTTTTTAATGCTAGATACAACATTAGTAACATTTCATAATTAATTACCCTTTTTGATTTTTTATATTCACTTACTGATTTTCATCATAATTTCCTTGGTTTTATGTGATTTTCATCTTTCTGAGAATATTTGTTACTTCTGAATTATTTGGCCTGATTTGAGAAATCATGCACATAACTACCTGCAATGCACCTTTAATGACAAAGCGTTTCCACATCCAAGTTTCCTCAAGTTATCATTTCATTTCCCAATGCACTAATGTGCTGATCCTGGCTGTTAAAGCCCTCAGCTCAGCTAAATATTGATTAGCAGAATTTAATTAATTAGCTCGGGCACAATAGTTTGAGCTTGTGTTTTTTTCAGTGGCAGAGAGCAGAGTTAAATTAGCTGATTCATCTTCATACTAGACAATGGCAGAGCCGCGGGCTGTGGAGCAGTGACCCTCTCAGACCTTCAGCGTGTCCAGAAAGACAAATTCTCCTCCAGCGACCTGGCGTGCAGGACTATTCTGATCCAGGAAATCTCTGGGGCTTACACTGATTATTGATATTCAGTATGAATTGACCCACTAGCTCATGGCCACATTCATCACGACTCCTGCATCCTGTTCAGAAAAACATGCCAGATCAGATCGTTTATTCAGACTGCATGGGTTTATTCTACTATTAAGTCCCAACAATTGATATGTATCATACATTGCATTTGAAAGCTCAGCTCATTAATATTATCTAGAGAGGAAGCCAAACCGTGAGCCAAAAAGAGACCTAAAACTGTCTTAATGAAAGACTCATTCATGTGTGGAGGAGGAGGCGGGATGCCAGACTAGATAAGTATCCTTGGCTGGGAATTTTAAATTCTTCTCAGCTTCCTGCAAGCCCGGTTTTAGAATATTAAATCAAGACCCAGAAGTAGTTCATTAAGCTCACCACCAAACTGCTTTTAAAACTCACTACCAAACTTGTGTGCGTATGTATGAGTGTGTCTGTCATTGAGTGTGTACCTAAAGAGCCTGTTGGCAGATGGACCCCTGTAGGCGATGTTATTGAAGAAGACCTCCAGCTCGTTGTCATTGTCAAAGTCTGCAGCGATGACGGTGCGAACCGGGGACGGCATGGAAAACTTCTGGGACGCTATGTCCTGAGAACAAGGCAAACACATGGAACATCAGTCGCACACACAAATGTGTGCACGAGCTAAGAATCCAAACACAGGCAGCCGTTTGTTTTCTGTGGGCTGAAATGCCTTTTCAGCTGTTAAAAGCTAAAAAGATTTTAAAAAAGCAGCAGCGATCAAAGAACACACAATTCTAAACACAGACTTGGCCTGTAATGCAGATGTATTGATACACAAAATATATCTTTGCCATGCTCATCTTCTATTCGTATACCTCAGCGTCTTGATTTTCTTTCATATATTTCATCTAAGTCTGTTTTCTTACAATTTCTTTTTTGGGTGAGTGCCGTTTTATTTTGGCCTTTCAAAGAACTTTGAATTGGTTGTGAAACGGTCTCAATTGAATAATGATGCCTCTGTATGACCAACATACGCAAAGAAGAGAATCGGAGAGAAAATTGGTTAATTCTATATAGTTGTTCTTATAGTTATTCTTGCCACTGGGTTGGATTCTGAAAATGAAAACCATTTTTCCTGGTGGAGTGCTGAGGATGAATTTCAGCGAGAGGCTGGCTAGCATTACAGCTTAGCTAAAGCGGATGCCATTAATGTTTACATTCCGTTTGGCGGATGTAGTTCAGTATAAAGAAAATAGTTTGTACATGAAACTGCTCATAACAAAGTATCTGGATTATCCAGAGTAACTGATACTACTAACTAACTGTTTTTTTGACATTCTGTTGGGATCTCAAATGATTATTTTTTTTGCGCTTCGAGCACCACAAGCTGCAAGGCAACTCACACCAAAACAATCTAGATGAACAAATACCACTTGTGGTGCAATTTGCAAGCAGGAAAATATGAATTTTTGAATTTCGGGCAAACAGTCCCTTTAAAAATCAGTTGTGTCTTTCATAAACATACAGTGAATGTCCTTTTTGTTGTTATATATGCTGACAACAGCATATTCTAAAATTCTATAGAAATGCAACTCTAAGGATGAGGGTAAGAGCTAGACGCAGTGTCCTGATTCTTGTTGGAATAGAGGAGTATGTCAAACCTAACCTCAAACCGAGGGTGATGACAACTCTCTGTCTTTCCATGTATTATGGTCCTTAATCACTACTAGTTTCTTGACGTCTTGGTAGCTAGCTAGCTAGCTAGCGTCATGTTGCTATTGATGATTTGTACATGAAGGCCATGCTTTTTGATCGCAAATGTCATTGAGATAACACCAGGATTGCAAAAATAACACAGAAGTCACCACAGTTGAAGACTGCACATTGGAAATGTCTGGCAGTGTCTGTTTAAATAAAGGCCATGCACAACCACTGATGGTGTGTGGGGGTCTTGAAGGGTATTGTTCATATTGGGAGATTTCAACCACTACCGCAGTAAGTGTTCTCAAAACTGGAAAAGGAGGGTTAGGTGTAAAAATTGGAAATGGAATTGATCTTAATTTTCAACATGTTTGCACGAGAACCTGTTGTTACTACCGCTTACATCCTATCTGCGTTCAGTCCAACAACAATGATCCTGGGTTTTATTGTTTTATTGTTTTATTTCCGGTTTTATTTTGAAACTATGCCCTTGTGCGTCTCTTCTTGCTTTTCAGTTTCTCTGGTGTGTTTTTCCCTCTCAGTGTTTTTCCGTTCATTACCTCACCTGTCCTTTTCCCTCCTCAATCACCTCACCTTTTCCCAATCCCTCGTTAGTGTGTCTGGGTACATAGTCTTTGTTCTCCCTCATGTGTTTTTCAGTTTGTTCCGTGATGTTCCCCCGTTACTCCCTCTTGGTCCGTCATTCCGTCAGCCTCTGTCCGTCTCTCTGTGATGTTCTCTAGTGTTTCCTCCTGTGTCTTCCCCACTGGTATGTTTGGATTTGGATTCCTTGATTTTTGTATTTGATTTGAACTTTGCTTTTCTGTTGCACTTTAATCCTTTTAATTGTTACTTTGTTTTTTGGCCCTTGTGACTCATTTTTGGTTGGTCTAGTGCTCTTGGTTTTTGTAGTTTCAGCTTTGTGTAATCAAAGCTCGCTTTTTGTTTGCCCTATCCTGCCTACCACGTACCAAAACAATCTTTTTTTCCTCCGTCTTTCTTGGCACCGTTTCAAGAATATTTGCATACACACGGATCCACGACTCAAAATGCTGTAGTTCATATTCCAGGTCTCTAGGGGCGCTTGAAATTCACCAAAAACGGAGAAGAAGAGACGGAGCATGCGTATAAAGCTTGCACGCTGTTTACAAACAGACAGTAGAAGAAGAATCCGAACACCACCAAGAAGAAGACGAAAATGGCTAGTGCAACGAAAACAGAATTTTTTGTGTGGAGCGATAATGAGGTCGAACTGCTGCTGCGACTCACACTCGACTACAAGGCCAGTAAGTTACAAGAAACACGAACACAAGCACGTAGTCCGCCATTGTTGTTGTTGTTGTTGTTATGAGATGTCGCGGGGTTCAGAGGTCAAAGGCTAGAGGTCGACGATGGCGCCATCGTTTCGGAAAGTATGCGGATTCGCCGTCCACATGAGAACGCGAGGGCTGTGTTTTGGATTTTTCCGCACTGAGACCCGGTTTCAAAAAAGTGCGTTTTCAGGCGCTGCGTTCACAGGATCCATGTGGACGATCGGACAAAACGATGCAATAATTGTGCGTTTCCACTAAATAGCGTTTTCGTCTGGACAGCCTCCAAGTTTCCCCTTAAGTATAACAACAATGTGCCAACCGACCGGTTGTGCGAGCTGAGCCAATCGCTGGAGAGTCTGTTCCATAACATGAAGGTCACAAGTTCAACCTCCACAGCAGACAGCATGTCCATCAATAATCCAGTCCTTGAGTTCGACACTGATCTGTCATCTCACAATCACCCCGGCTACGAGTTTCATCTGAAGCCGAAGAACAAAGGCCCGTTTTACATCCTCTGGCATCTGAAAAGTAGACTGCGGCTCTCCTGCCCGAAAAAAAAAGTCCCCTCAGCAGAGGAGTTTTTGCACGAGAAAGTAACGGATATCTCCTCGCTTCAGTGACACGGTGATAAGTCGGGGAAGAGTTATAGAGCGGCCCTTCACTCCCTCCAGTATTTACTCCCTGTTTTAATTATAAGGCTCATAAAGCCGGTGGGGGGAGGGCGAACAGTGACCTTCTGCTTCTCAGGTGAAGGAGAGGGGATGGCCAACTGAGGCCGTGAGGGGAGGGAGGGACAGTTCTTAATTTACTATATTACTAGCTGGATGAATAGATGTGCCTTCAGAAAAAAAGAAAGGGACTCCCACCAAAACAGATACGGAGCATAGAAGCATGAGATTTAGTAGAGGGGAGAAAGTTTGTTTAAAAAGTGCTCTACGATTTTATATTATGAAACTTAAAATGGAAAGTAATTATTCACAACTTTTGTACATGTGTTATGACAAGGAATTCACTATTTTATATATTAAATATTTTTTTTATAATATTCTGAATGTGTTGATTTTTAATTGTGCACTGTGTACTATTCCACTGCACTGTTTTATGACAAGAACTTGTACACTGTATACTAATTTAGAGTAAGAATTGCTCCGATTTCAGAACATCATTAAGAGAAACTTCTAGTTAAGTTTTCCTTCTCTTGAAATACATTTTTAATATGTGTGGGTGTGCTTTTGTGTAGAAGTGTTACAACCTTTTGTAAGGAAAAACCTGGGCAATAGATTTTAATTAAAGCACAAACAGGCCTAATCGGCACTTTCCACTGCCCAGGCAAGCTGCTGTTTCAGCCCAACTTAATTAGCGGTTTACTGGAGTGATACAACGGCTTCATTATGCATGCCAAAGGTCAACACGGCGAGTAGGAGTGTCAGCTTGTGTGGAGGGAAGGGGTCTTGAATGTGTTGCGGGCTCGTGATTTAACAATCTTGGTTTTAAAAAAAAAAAAAACCATCGGCCAGCTAATTCAATTTGTCTTCCGTGCGCGTTCGTGCGCGCTCGTGCGTGTGTCACACTGATGGAACTGTCTCCGGGGCTAAGCATCACACATTAACCCCTTATTTGACCCCTATAAACATGTCTCCCGTGACGTTTATCTCTTTGGTAAAAGATGCAGCCGCAGGTGCTGACAGATAGATCACCGAGCACGAAACCTCCGCAGATTTACAAGCACCAGAGCTCGTCTCCGTCCCTGCCGCTCTTTACTGTAATACACATACACATGTACGCCGCTGCCTCACAGCGGTAGTCTTTAGAGTTGTTGATTCGGTAAATCACAGCGCGTCCGTCTTTAAGTCCCACTCAATCTCAAAGTGTTCCCCCACCGACGAGTGCTAATTCACTTGCTGTCCGTTAGCATAGATAACTGTGAGTCACAGAGTGAATAGGGGAGATTTGCTGTTTGAGTGTTGCTTGTTCATTAGTCACTGATTCTGAGGGGAGAAAAAGTAGAGCGAGCCACAGTCTCACTCGAAAACTCACCTACATCATCAGCCGTACCTGATCTACTGATGAGGGAGTCGTTCAACACAAAGACTGTAGAATCTGGTCCCAACCAAAATTCAGAGCTGCTACTTCAGATACGTGAATGCTTATTCAGTATGTTTTGTAATTTGGGTCGACTAAAACTTTGATCAATAAATTAAAGCCTCAGTGTGCTTCAAACAAAGTGCTTGTTAGCCTAATTGCGCACTGTATGAAACATTCATGGCGGTGTTCACAAAACCAGTAATCAGACTATCGCGCCCACTTCCTGCAGCCCCTGGTCGGTCATGCAGAGGTGTGAAACTCTCTCTTTTTTTTACACTTCATGCAACTACTTCTGTCACTATTGTGTGCGAGCCTGGCCTGAAAAACAGCGGAAGTCAAAAAACGAAAGCGGCTCATCACAATCCATATTTGTCAGACAGCGACCTCTAGCAGCTGTAGTAATCATTACAGCTGGAAAGGAGGAAGTGAGGAGTACAATTATAAAGAGTCAAAAGTCTGTATAGGGCAGGGATGGAAGGGTGGGTTAAAAAAAAGCACAGGTCTTCAATTCAGGAGAGCGCCGTCTGTGTCCCGATTGAAACCAGAGCTCTTTTAACTTAGTAACGTGGTGAGGTAACGTCACATACATAAAAACATGCTGATGATTGTCATTTAGGTATGAGGATGTGTTGTTTTGTGTGTAAAACTGAAAGTGAAGTGATGGGATGTAACTTAAGCACTTTACTGAAGTACCAAAGGACAAATTTAAGATACTTTACTTTCTTTTCTTTTCATTCCACCTTCACCTTCTAATCCACTACGATTCAGAAGGAAATATTTTATTCATGCTTTCACTACATTTATCTGACAGCTTTAGATAATGAGTTATTTTTATACCTGGAGATAGCGTGGGAGATGAGAAAAAAGCTATTTTCAGATTTCTGATAGCCTATGTTTTTTTTTCCGGCAATAATTTACAGCAGTAATACTTTGTGGTAATTTATTTATTTATTTAGTTATCTTTATATTTATTACTATACTATAATAAGGTGATGGTGTCTCGTAAACCAATGTAGGATGAGCCAGATATTAGACACAGAAATAAAAATAAACTGTGCACTCACACTTAGCCCAGTTCCATACCGTGCCGAAGCACATTTGTCCCACCTTCCCAGTCCCCCGCTGGCCTACACTCACATTGTTCCGGCCCCAGCCGGACCTGAGCACGGTAACCTCTTGTACATACATGTCCATTTTGCGTACCCGTGCTTGTGCTGTGAACCATGTTTGAGCACAGTACGAGGTCTCACACAGGTCAAACAAACTGGATTTTGGGGGTTAAACGTGTTTGGGCACGTTACGGATTGCCTAGTGTGAGTGCAACCTAACTTACTAACTAACTGTACATGTTATCTATAAATGAATATGAAAAAAGTAGCAGTCAATTAATTGATTAAGCGTTTAGTCGGTTGACAGAAAATGACATGTGATGGCATTTCTCGCCTTTTAATGTTTGTTTTTTGTAAGAACCAAACAAGCAATCGATTAATAAAAAATAATAATTAGTACATTAATCTGTAATAAAAATAGTCATAAATTGCAGTCCTGGAGAAAATCGTTCATCAAAATGAGTTCCACCTCGATCAACTACAACAGTAAAGTCCTAGTCCTGAGTAGTAATAATACAATGATATGATATACAATTATATATCAGTCACAGGGGACATTTTACTGCACTGAGAATCAACATGGACAGTAGATGATTTCTCCAGTGCCCCTGACCAAGGCACTGGCTAAGATCTGGAGTTTGTCCCATGGTGCGTACACTGCTCACTGCTCCCTTGGGATGGGTTAAATACAGAATTCCAGTTTCACTGTGTTGAACATTGTGTGATATGTGACATGAATAAAGATTCTTCTTCTTCCTTTTAATACTCAACTTACATTTTCCTGATTGTACTTGCATACGTTTACTTAAGTCACATTTTGGATGCAGGATCTTTACTTGAGAACAGGTACACTTTTTGCACATCAAACCATCGTTCAAAGCTTAATTATTTCAAACCGACACTGATACAATAGTATCTGCATTTGTTTGCATATGGTAATCTAACCAAGAAACGCCCTCGGACCCACCTTGAACTTCTGTTTGCGGTTATTCATCTGCATGTACAGGCGATGAGGTCCATTCCAGTTCCCATAGATGATGTCTGTCTTGCCGTCACGGTTGAAGTCTGCCAGAGCGACCCCTCTGCCGTGCTGCATGGGGTCCTCCACACCTACAGGGATATGGTAATACACTCTGTTGTACACCAGATTCACATGAACTGATCCACAAGGCAATGATGTGTTAGACTGTGCGCGGTGCTCTCACCAGCCTGCTGCGCCACATCAGTAAAAGTTCCATCTCCGTTGTTCCTGAACAGGAAGTTGGGTCCGTACTCGTTGTCGCAAAAGACGTCGGACATGCTCTGACTGACAATGGGCCCCACCACGACGCCTCGCCCTCCTGCACAAATGGAGAAACAAAGACAGAGAATTAGCCAGTAAAAAAATGAGATTATGAGGGAAAAGGAAGCAGGATTGGTGAAACAACAGAGGGAGAGAAATCAGCTTCATAACAAAAGTGAACGACGAGAGATCATTACTGTTTTTCCAGGCCATTTCCCCCTGAGCAGAGCAGGTCTTTCTGCTGACACAGACACTGACTCTGATGGGCCACACACACACACACACACACACACACACACGTGCGCGAACACGACCACAACTCGGCACAAGCACAGACAAACACAGAAAGACAAAGACGCGACACATGCTGGGAATCTTTTGCATTAACTAAAAACTAACAGTGATTTTCTCCTCACGAACAGATCTCGGTGACTGTTCAACACTCTCTCAATATCACCGCAGGATGTTCCAATGACATTCGATAAAGTGAAGTGTCTCGCTAAAGTGTCTCATCTGAGACCAGCAGAGTCTAATTATGGAGTTGAAAGGGCTTTGATTGCCCTTCCAGTGTGCAGAGTCAGTGCTGTGAGTCAGGACTCGCTGCTGATTTACTGGCCCGCTCCATCAGCCCAGACAAATATCACTCGCCCCCTATGGCCATAAACCACTAATGTCTCTCCAGAGATATGTAACCATTAGATATACAACTTCACTGACTGTCCCTCTGCTCTGATTAACGGCAGTTTGATGACAAAGCCATCCACCGTACATCATTCACAGTCATTCTGGTCCAGCCCACTCTGCCCCTCCGATGGCTTGGATGACATCCTGCATGCAAAAGGATCGGCGCGTGATGAAGATTGATTTTGTTACGCTCAAACACAAAGTCGTGTCCCGTTTCCTAAAACTTCCTCGGACATGAGCGTCAAGGACTTTTCGGCGGTTACAATAAAGTATCATCAAGGCAGGATTTTTTACCCATGATGATCTCGATCATCAAAGAAACAAATCATGATGAAATCGTTCATTTTGGCATTTATTGTCCTCCTCTCCCGCAGCTTAGCAGGTATCCATCACAGGGTTAAGTGAAGTGTTGATCCAAGCGAGGGGAAGTGAGCCGAGGTGAGGCGATAAATTCCATTTGCTATTTTTGATATAAATAATCTCAAGGTCATCCATTCAGTTTCGGCAACTTTAATCAGAGTTAGAATTCCTTTGCTCGGTTCTGTTTAGATATTTATTGTCCCAGCAGAGGAAGAGCTATTGCGGCAAGCAAGGCAGAAAAAAAATCAATAAAAACACATTCAAAGTTGTGAGAAATAGGAGGCATAAAAATGGTAAACACAACGCACACATAAAAATGCAACAAAGAAGCACTAGGGTTTGGCGGCAACTGAAAGTCTGTAAGTAAAAATGGGACTTTGAACCTCTTACACCACGTTTTCAGAAGCATGTATCTTCCTTAAAAAGAAGATTTTAGGTCATACATTGCTAAGAGGGTTCTTGGGTGATTTGTCAACTGAAGTGTCCGACCAGGAGCCCTCTGTGATTTTACCGGCCACTCTGACAATGGTGCCTTGCACACTTAAACAGCCAGCTAGTAGGAGGGTCAGGAGTGAGTATCGGAATAGCTTAAGCGGTCTCCTTTCTTGCATCTAAAGCAATACTGACTCTGACTCTTGTAGCATCCATGTACTTACAGTATATACACAGCTTCAGAAGTCTTGTAGAACCACAGCAGGCCATGACAGATGTCATCTCTGGGCCGTTGAGCTGCCCTGATGTATGCGTGTGTCGCCCTTTGCGTCCTGTGACTTTGACTGGAGTAAACAGCTGACAGGGCCAAAAGAGCCCACAAACACTTCGGCCTCTCTCTCCAGTCATCTCTTCCTTCTCTCATGCTTACGCTCGTCATGTTCTCCTTCATTCTCTCACTTTTTTTTTTTTCTGGCACTCCTCCAACTCTCCCTGACAAGCCTCCCCATCAAGAACGCGCTCCGGTCCAACGTCCTATATTTCAGACTCTTTGGGTACAAGCACAACAAGCACATGCTCCTCTGCAGAGGTCTGTATAAATCAGGCTGAAGGTCCAGTGGTGCTGGAGGTTCTTGCGCTGAGGGTGTACGTCACACACGTCATTTCTATATACCTACCAGTGAACTTGTTGACTCCGGCCTGCTCTGCCACGTTGGAGAGGGCGATGACGCCCTGTGAAAGATCACTCGCTGCCTCATCCATTTCAATGAGAGCATGAGGACCCACGTTGCCACTGGCATAGTTAGCTATGTAGATAGCATAACGTCCTGTGCCCTGGGAAAAAAAAACAAATATGGTTAACATTTATCAAAGGAGACATATTATGCTTCAGGTTTATGATATAGTTTTTGGTTACTTCTAGAATAGGATAACATGCTTTAATGCTCAAAAAACACATCAGTTTTCTCGAACTGTATGTTAAGTTCTCACTCTTGTTATTCCCTTTTTATTGGGATATATTGGTTTCACAAAATAGGTGTGTACCAAAAGTACATAAAAACAGGAAACAGATGTCTACCTGTAATCAAATCATAATTGTTGGATTCTGTATGAAGACGATGTACACGCACAAGATTCAGGGTTTTTTTTCTATCAAACTCCTTCAATCACACAAGCTGCAGTTTCTGCATTTTTCCTGAAGAATACTCTCTATACAACAAGTCCCCCTCTGCCTGAAACACTCTTTTAGCTCCTGTCTCTTTAAGGCCCCTCCTCCCAAATACCCAGTCTTCTCTGATTGGTCAGTTTGCACATACCTGAGCCAGCACTGCTAACAACAGAGCTCAGTTTCGCTAAATGAATTTGTATGATTATTATCATTATGGGCCAAACTATTCGCTGGGCATAAATTATGCATATGTTTGACATGATGACATAGTGACGTAGTGTCACAAAGTCAAATAATTAAGGACGAGACTACTGACGAGGCGTTTCAGGAGCAGAGAGAGGAACTCCCATTAATGCGGAACAAACACCTTTTACATGCACAACAATCAAGTAGAAAAAACTGAAGGAAAAAGGAAAAAACTCAAATATTAGGTCTCCGTTAATGCATTATCAAACTCAGTTGATGTAAAATGCATCACTACCAAACTCAATATACTGACCAGAGTCCATATTTAAAAATTCAAAGCTCAAATCACAGAGAGATTTATCTGGCAGCGATGGGTTTAATCAGCATTGTGTGAACTCGTTTGGCAAGGGTTTGAATATAATGGCTGTTCATTCATATGTTTAAGTCCCTAACTGCAGATTTAATGTACTGTGGTTATATATTTAATATAATTAGAAAGCAGAATGGGCATGTGTAGCTTCATAAATCATTTGATGATTCAGCAGAACTCTTAAACAGTTAGGTCACCCATTTTACAGAAAAGATATAAAATAATTGGTGTTCACAGTATTTATGAATAGCGTTTAAACTTAAAATTTAACAGCAGCCCTTCTTCTTTTAAACGGACAATATGAAATTTCCGCTGTTAGGGGTGCTCTACTTGCAGAGTGTTTCGTTGAGAGGAGTCGCAGCGACTAGAGTGTCTTGGGCGAAACCAGTCACATCAGATTCTGCTCTGATCTGGAGCTGTTTACTGACAGCAGGACAGCTCAGAGATTGCTGTTTAAACTTTTGGGATCAAAAAATGTATTTATCTTCACACCTGTCTATCGACCTGGCCTGCCTGAAGCAGTGATCCACAGAGCTGACCCCTTTTATCTGTGTTTCTGTCATCTTACTGTAATAAATGTTGCCTGCTGACTGGAGCTGGATGGGAAATGTGCTTTATTTCATGGATACATTACAGAGGAGCGGGGTGAAGAAGAGGAACGAATCAGAGCGTCTGGTGCTGAATAAAGAGAGTTTACCCGAATTTAAACTCAGACGCTCTCCTTGTGTGCCGTTGCTGGCTAACGTTAGCTCAGAGCTAATGTAGTAAAGTGACCTGGCTATTTGCAGCGGATTAACGCTGCATGAGTAAGGCGAATACACATACATGCTCCTGCAGTCAAACTCACTTGGTTGGTGGTGAATACAGCGTTGAACAACCACCATGGTTGATGAAAATGTATCTTAAGTAACCCAGGCTAAATATTCACAGACAAGGTAATGTTTTGAAATTGTATTCATGTAAAGCTTGGTCTCGTTTGCTTCCCTATCCCAGAAGTAGCAACGACGACCTAATGAAACGCACTGTTAGTTTGAGTCATGCTGTGCGGGGGTCGAGGTGAAATCTGAACAAATGGGTCTTGAGTCTTTTGCAGAAGATGGAGACTGATTCTGCTGTCCTGACATTGGTCGGGAGTTCGTTCCACCACTGAGGTACCAGAACAGAGAAGAGTCGCAGCTTTGCTGAGCGCGCTTTGTTCAGCTCTCAGCAATGCGGGAACCAGCCGGCCAGCTGATGTAGTGGGTGCGAAGTGCTCACGCCGGGGCGCGTGGTCTGACCAGTGTTTGTCGGTAGACGGACCCAGTTCCACTGAAGACCTTGAAGGCCAGCACCATCGTCTTGAATCAGATGCGGGCTGCAACAAGGAAGCCAGTGGAGGTCACTGAGCGGGGGAGAGAATTTGGGTAGACTGAAAACTGGATATGCTGCAAAGGTATAGTCGCAGAGGCTGGGAGTCTAGCCAAGAGCGAGTTGCAGTAGTCCAGGCGGGAGATGACCAGCGCTTGGACCAGGACTTGTGTTGCATCCTTTGTGAGGAAAGGCCGAATTCTGCGGATGTTGTAGTCTGCAGGATCGGGCCACAGCTGTGATGTTGGGGGTGCAGGACAGTCCATCATGAAGGATTAAGCCCAGGTACCTTGCAGTCGACGAAGGCAATACTGTGACATCCTAATTTAAGTACACAACTCAACAAAATATATAATAATGAAATGGTAATTTGTAGACATTTTGACAGGATTCCTACATATATCTTCAAGGGGAACTCTGGAAGGACACATTGCTGCTGATTTTTTTAATCTTTAATTGTTGTTAGCAGCACCAACAACATTAAATTCACCTCCTTTGCATTTTGCACTC
This sequence comes from Spondyliosoma cantharus, assembly GCA_900302685.1. NCBI lineage: Eukaryota > Metazoa > Chordata > Actinopteri > Spariformes > Sparidae > Spondyliosoma > Spondyliosoma cantharus. Next base: position 48,177 of record OMLP01013813.1, read on the forward strand.
CTTTTAAATAATAGGGCTTTTTAGAATATTTTTTATTTGTTATTAAATATTTCATATTATTCTAAATAACCACTGGTATAGAGTGTTTGGATAGTAACCCATGTCTCTCCTCCACCATGTCATGTATTTAAAGTGAAAATACATCTTCTGGTATCCCCGTCCTCTTTATCCAATCAGGACATAGTCCATAAAGAGGCGGGACAGAGAGCCGGATCCTCTTTTTTTCTGGTATTTCTGGTGGTTACAGCTGCACATTCTTGTGGGGATGTAGAGAAGACGAAGGGGATCGCTAAATGCCGAATGGACAGAAATGAACGACTCCTACAGCAGCTTTAATATGGGGAAGTTGTTAGCAAACAGTTCATTATTCACAACTCCAGCAGATTCTAAACAAATTCATCATACAGTGGCGTCCGCCTGACTAATATAAGTCCTATATTTTCACTCTTTTAGCTCTGGTTTTGGTGTCAACCAACTCCTTAGAGAAATGTTTGTCTCATTAGCCGCTTCTCTATGTTCACAAGCTAATCTCTAATTGTGTCTATCTACTGTTTGATGCTGAGCAGGTACAATATGGTGAGTTTTAGGATTTTTAGCAGAACAAAAAGAAAGAAAGCAATACTATGGGAGTTGTGTTGTGGCTGGACAGCTAAACAATCGGCTGAAACTCACCATAAAGCTCAATAAAGCCGAAGAGGAGCTGCAGATTCAGGTGAAATTGTATGCGTTGTTGTTCTCCCAATTTCTTTTATAGAATTAAATACATTATTAGTAACCTTTGCATTCTTTTTTAAATGCACAGTCTCACCTCCTCATCAAACCTTTTCCCTCCCCCTTTATCTCCTTTTACCTTGTTTCCTACCCTTTACCCCCTCTCCCTCCGCCTCGCCCCCGACTCTTTCCTCTGCCTCCCTTTGGAGATTAATTTCACACTCCATTATCAGTCAGAGTCCCTGCAGACACAAACTCACAGACGGAACCGCACTAATAGACTACACACTCGGTTCCAATGAGCTTTCCCACCAGGCCTAACATATTTCAATCAATACAAACACATGCACACATGCAAAAACGCACACACAGAACCGCTAACGCCATTCCGCCGCCATCGTGTTAACTTTACTGTATTTTCACAAGACAAGAAAAGCAAATGAGACTCGTTGATGTAAATGTCATGAGGCGTCACATGGCCTGCTGAGGCGGGAGGAGGGGTGGGTCGCACTTACACGCACACACACTCAGACACACTCAGGCACACTCAGACATGCCGAGAATGAACTACAGTGAAAGACCTGAAGGCCACTGGCAGTTACTTAACAAACTTAAAAGTCAACGATTTTTCAATAAGTCCTCACCCAAGGCTAATTTCTGTCACAGGGATTGGCCTCGTGAATTGTGTGACATGCATGCCTGCGTGTTGGCGGCGGCGTGGCCTTTTCACCAGTCTCCACAGCTATCACGGAGGAGCCTAATCTAATTTGAAATGTATATTGTGCTTCTTTTTTTTTTTTTACCAACCGCATTTCAATTACTCTGGCTTTTAAAATCCACTTATTCCTCGGAAGCTCCACCCTGCCTGAAAGTGAAGCGATCCATCAGTTCAACGTGAGACCCCTCAATATGTCACCTTCATCAGTTTGGGAAGAGACTAATGATGAGACGTCACTTTCAAGGAGACTGGGAGGGATGAGGCCCTCGGATGACTAATTATCCGTCTTTTCCTCTGAGTGATAACACTTTATTTATGAGCGAACGGGACCGGGCGCGTTAGCCTCCTAGCATGCTTTGATTTTGGCCCGCGTAACCTTCTTTCATTGCTCCAATCTGTTCTAATAAAACTTGCTCGGCGGTGGGAAAGTGTGATCCCTCTTTTTTTTTTTTTTCCCCCCCCCGTCAGTCTGCTGGAACTAGCATGGAAGAGCACGCATCGGGGTTTTGGCTTCCTCTGAAAAGCATTATGCCATTAAAAAAGCAGATATCTCTCCAATCAGTTTGGCAGCCGCACAACCTATCAGTGCTCAGTGAGATGGGACTGTGGTTAAAAAAATCTATTGTAATCCCTACCGTCCTCTCTCCCTACTATTACTTTCTTTATCCCGTCCCCCTGATTGGAAGTGAGAACTCAACGCGTGTGTGCGAGATAAGAGACAAAGAAGGAATGTGAGCGTGTCAGTCAGAGACAGAGGAAAAAAAAAAGGGAAGTAAAGGAGGTGGAGAGAAAGGAAGAAAACAATGGGAAAGGGACTGAGGGAGAGAGGGAGAAGACGCTACGGGCAGAAAGCAGTAGTGTGCAGTCATCACTCCTCCCCTCGTACGATGTTCTATAAAACAAACGAGCCCTGGCTTCTGTAATTACACTGGTGCGATGGACAGAAGAGAGAAAATGGCACACCATTCCCCCAAATGAACTGTCATAGCACATGCTGAGAAGGGCGGCGTAGGCAGGGCATGAGTTATCACTGGTAAACAAACAGAAGCACCCATGCATGCACGCAAAAGACACTCAGGGGAGTGTGTGTGTGTGTGTGTGTGTGTGTGCGTGTGGTGCAGATCTGCATACTCTACTCTGTGTGTGTGTGTGTGTGTGTGTGTGTGTGTGTGTGTGTGTGTGTGTGTGTGTGCGTGTGTGTGTGTGTGTGTGCAGTACCTTTCTGTCCACACAGGCCACTGAGCGCCCAGCCATACGGTTGGCAACATCTCTGTGTTCGTTAATGTCATCGTTCAGCAGATCTTCAAAGCGTCCATTACGGAACTTAAACAGCTTGTCAGAATATGTTGCCCGACCTTGATGTGGAGAGAGACGCAAGAGTTCAGCGGAGGCAAAGAACTGTGCTGAGAAGCAAAGAACTGTGCTGAGAAGCAAAGAGGCGTTATGCAATACAAGAACCGTGGGTGATTGGAAACAGGAGAGCGGGGTTGCTGTGGCTGCATGCGACCTCTCTCATTTTTTATAAAGATGATGGAGGGGAGGTGTTGCCGTCCGGGCAGTGCGCGCTCTGCGGCTCTCGGATTGATTAATAGCAGCACGAAGCTTATCTGTTATCTGACGAGGACTCAGATGAGATAAGCTTAATATCTGCTTACTGATACTCCTGCTTTGCCTCTGTACAAGAAAAGAGGTACAACCCCTGTATGAGTGCGGCGTTTTTTTTTTAATGAAAGCATTACTGTAACAGACTGTACTGTACCAGAGAAGGCGTTGTTGGTGTTGAGGACATAAATCTCCTCCCGACCGTCCCCGTCGATGTCGCACGCTGTCACCCCGATGGCGTTGCCGTGTCGGTCTCTCAGGGCGTAGAAAGGGGAGCTGCGGTTGTCAACAGCGATGTTGACAAGCCTTTTCTTCTCCTTGTCGTACTTCAGCACCAGGTTCGGGCCGTTGTAGCTGTCAACGGGCACCGGAGAGGGAAAGCTGTTACACCTTCATTTCATCAGACTGACAGCAGGAATTTGGAAGAAGTGCAGTTCTTTGTTCAACAATTCATGAGTGGTAACTTTCCAATGCAGCCTACAAATTCTCAAAACAATGTGTATGTTGCTTCGTTTGTAGATAAAGTTACTCTAGATTCTGGTGTGCAGAATATTGGAAAACTGGGTTTTTTGAAGCCTCTGAGAACTGTGTGCGAAAGTGTCAAAGCTTAAAGGGGAACACCTGTTTGTTGTCTGTATGTACCACTACATATGTAACCGAAAAAACCAAGACATTTGTTGGAGCAGAAGTCGACAAGTTTTTTTTAAAAAAAAGAAGTAAAATGTGGAGAAGGAAAGAGTTGAGCTTACCAGACCCTTGTTGCCTGCTCTTAATATCTATTTGCTCGACTACAACAGCTGCTCCTAGCATAACCACCCCATAAATTAAAAAATACAAATGCTCAGCAGTCAACTTGCATTGTGGGAAATGTAGGCATCTGAGACCACATCTCTGGTTTTGCAGGATCTCAAAGAAAATTTCAAACCTTCCGACAATATTATCGTAGTTCAAGGTAGAAAACCTGACAAAAAAAAATGCGAAACAAGGTGAGCTGTGGCTCTCCACCAAGTCACTATTCTGAGTGACGTGGTTTTAAAAAGACAATCGCACAAAAGAGGTGCACACCTTGACATTGACAAAACTGTGAAAATGCTAACTTTTTAGCATTGTAATGTGTTCTTCTTTACTTTATGTAATTTCTTCCTTTACATGACCTAAGTATTAATCAAAAACTAAGTCAGTACTTTTTAAGCTAAAGTTATAATTATTACGTAAACATTTGCGACTAAATATGCAACAATTAAAAATTAAGTAACTAAGAATATGCCACTCTGCTGTTCTACTACATCAGGACTGTGTGGGTGTGGTTTGATCATGTTTTTTGATTTGACAGTGGTTTGGTCTCATACGCAAAAATAACCAGCAGTCATCGGATTTGGATTCAAATGTGGCTCAAATCCTGATTGAGATCATCTTATAAGTGAGTCAGAAGCCCAGTGAGAAGAGCACGGACAAGAATTACAAAAAGAAATCCCAAAAAAAAAACCAATAAAAACATTGCAGTTAAAATGTTGTGTCCGTGGAGGACCACAGCATTTAAGAAATAAAGTTTTCAGGGACTTTAAAATCAGCGTGGGTTTTTATAATTGCCGTTGCTGTAAACATGGGGTGGACCGCAAAGTCTACGCTTTCCTCAGGATGTCAGTTAAATTAGTCACCCTCTTACTGCACCAGGGAAGGGTGAGGCAGCAGCTTGTAGTCAAAATCAAATTTGGGCTAAATATTAAAGCTTCAAGTATTTTTGACATCAGTAGTCTGTTAGGGACAATGAAAGTGACACACAAACGAGGCCACGAGGACAAAAACCTGATCTATCAACGCTTCAAACACACCGATGTGTTCTGACCGTCATCGTGGCCATGCAGTAAACCACATCAGTGCAATATAAAACACTATAAAAAAAAAAAACGAAATGACATCCTCTGTAAGGTTTTGTGATGCCCTCCTGATCCCCATACCTGCTGAATAGGGTGTCTTGGCGAAATGACATTTATTAAGCAGGGTCATTTTGGTCCATCTATAGTCTGTTAAGCGATGGGAAATTCATTACTGCCTCACTAGATATAGGCAGGCTTGCCAAACTGTTCCCATCACGGGCGCTCTATCCAATCACATCCATATTCATCAGCTGAGTGAGCCTCATGGCGCCCTCACTCATCTCTCGTCTTGGACTCTTTTGCCTTTGTCTTCAACCTTTAGCTCGGAAAATGACAGTGCACTTCCATTTTAGCCTCCACTTTAGAGTTTGATATTACTCAACGGTTAATTAATTGCTCTAATTGTGCGTTATGAAAAAAATTAGAGTGCTTGTAACGCTGTATAAAGAGCAAGGGGACGTGAGCGATGTAGGGGTTCACAAAGCTTGACTTAAGGTAACTTTAAGAGACTGCCTCCCGCCTTTTTCTCACCCAGCTACAAACATCTCCAGGTCTCCGTCGCCGTCCACATCGGTGACGGCCACGCCGTAGTTGAGCTGGGTGGGGTTGTTGTCGTAGTCGGGAGGAAGGACGGTCTTGGTTACAGCCGAGAACATGGGCTCCGATCGCTGAGCCGAGGAGACGGCGGGCAGGAACAAAGCCAGCCACAACAACATCCTCACCTAAAGGGAGAAACACACTGTGTGAGGAAGGCTGCCGTCATGCTGTTCGTCTCTGTGCAGCTTCAAAGGCCTCTCACGCTTTCTTCTTTTTGAAAGGAGTCTCCAAAAGATTTCATGTGCTGAGCAAAAGCGCAGCAAGTCAAAAGAAATTCACATGCAACACTCTTCGACCGGACCGCGACACAGATTGGTGCTGGCAGCCGACTCGAAGGGGAATCAAATAAAATCTGTAAGTCATACACTTGGAAACTGCAACACATGCCCTTGTTGCTAACGCTCCCAATCCATCGCGCGGCAAACATCAGCAGATCGTTGGCAGAGCTTTCTGCTATACTCAGACATAAAGATGAAGATATACCGCCGCAATCAGCAGCGTTCTGCGGGGTTAGATCTGAACAACCCATCACAGGCCGACAGGCTGAGGAAATAAAGGACAGAAAATCCATACGTGGAGCCAGGGCATTAGCCAGAGGCCAAGTGAGCACAGAGGAAACCAATATGGCCCGATATAACAGACATGTGCCGCAGTTTCCTCAGAGACGGGGACCAACTCTAAATTAGGGAAGTGCTTTTTTGATGTGGCTGTGTGACATGCAAGTGTCCTTCTAGTGTGGTAGATTAAAGGTGAACATGAAGGAATCCATCCAATCAACTTAAGTGTGGGCAGGTGGAGGTGCTGTAGCTGAAAAGATAGAAGAGAAACACGCCCGAGAGGAGAAAGGAAAGAGGAAGGTCACCTCCTTACGGCAACAATAAAAGGCTCATCCTCAACAGCACTGCAAAACTTCACACACACACATAACACGCATAAAGCGCGGGATGGCGTTTACAAGCTGACAACTTGATTTGCTCTAGCCGTGGATTTATGAACGCAGCCTCCGTCATCATTGCACCTGTGCTGCCACCGAGCCGTTCCCACATCCTGCTGCAGATTCTCCCTTTTCTGCTGCGAATGTCCAGGTGATGTATGGCTCTTTAACATCTCCCACAACAATTCAATTTGAGATTAGGAAAAAAAAAAAATGCACTGCTGTTTGAGTAATGCTCTCAAGAGCACAGCGGCAGGGAGAGGATGCACCTCGGCTGACACCTGCAGAAATATGGCCCGGGCTAATGCTAGCTCTCCTGGCAGGCGGCGCGGCGATAACGGCTGGCCAGCAGCGGCGCAGACTGTGGCTGTTAGCAAGAGGGGTTAATTAACAACACTGGGGGCTCAAGATGAGGCGTTTTCTCCCCATTAGCAAGGGATGTAATGACAAATGAGCTCAGCTGTTCCAGACAACACGAGGCAGCTCATATACTGCCTGTTAGATAGGGGCAGCGAGCAATAAATAAAAAAAAGAGGACGATAAGAAAACTTGAAAGTAAAAGCGTCGGAAAAAGGGTACAGGAGTATCTTTACTGTGAGGAATCCTTTTAAAGTAGACAATTAGATCTACTTTTAGTTGATTCAGATACTTTAGATTGGCAGCTGAACTTGGATAACCACACAAATAACGCAACATAAGACAGGGCTGCTTCCTGTCGTACTGCAGCAGGAGAGCGGGTTAATGTCAGCTCATCACCAGCCTGAAAAAGCCAAATATTCCTAATAATTCAGCGATAACAACATAAAGAAGGACATGGGAAAATAAAAGGACAGATGAGTGCTTGAAACCATTGGGGACCATTCTGATAAAATGGAGGAGCACTACATTATCCAGTCAAGGACACACAGTTCACTGCGGTAAAGACTCCCCACTTGAGTCGCCAAGTAAAGTTCCAATGTGACTTTTTCTACAAGCAACGACTCACAAAACTCTCATCGGGGACGTCTGCAGGGTCAACAACAAGCCGCTCTCCTACAAGAACACGAAACATCGAATGAAGTCGTTTGTAATAAAACAGTCAAAGACCATGAAATGGCTTGGAAGGAGAAGAAAAAAGAAAAAAAACATGCTGTTTGAAGCAGAGAAATGTTTTTTTTTCCGATGTGGTTATTTATGTTGGCATTAAGAGGCCATTACCACAGCGTGCAACATCAGCATGTGCCTGGTGGAGCGTTCAAGCCCGGCTCTGATCCTGATAACACTGCGACAAAGAGCACCAGCAACATCTTCAGTTTCAAACGCACGCTTCCAGAAGCTCTTCTGTGTGAAGGACACCCTCACTGCAGAACACACACACACACACACACACACACACACACACACACACACACACACGCACACACAAGCACACACACACAGCTGTACCAGGGCCAGTGAATTACACTTAACAATCACTCTGAACAATCAACAATTGCCATTAATGTTAAGCTCCAATTCATCCATCATTGAACACGGGAGAGCATGAGACAATAAAACACCTTCAGTCCAGCAGGAACACAGCTCACTATAACGCCTCATCTGCTTCACAGCAACACGCCAGTCCAAAGCATGTTTTATGTCATGAGCCAAACTTCATGGGGAAAACAATTATGAGAAAGTGTAATTTGTAGAAAGCTACTCACTTGAACTTGAACACCCAACTGATGCATGATATTGAACAACTTAAAAATATGATAATGTCTAATTAATCATAATAACAATAATAATAGCATCTCTCCATTTTTTTAAATTAAAAGATACAATTAAATAAAAATGCACATCTTCAAACGAGTATACCAAGTACAAAAGCAAAAGCAACTAATTAAAAAATAAGAAACTGTTGGTAAATGACCGGAAAGAAAGTGCAAACATGGCAAAAATCGTTTTACATAAGAGATCTTTGCTGCAACAAAAAGTCTAAGTAATAACAAAGACGCCTGCGGTGGCTATTTTCTGCTCATCGGCAGTTTTGTCTCTTTTAATTAGGGAATCCACTTTGTGTGAAGCAGCTTTAAATCCTTTGCACTGACTGCAGGTGATGACAAAACACCATCCCGGGCTACCTGACTGGAAACTGACCAGAACGCGTCTCACTCATTGGACTTATGGTTTGCTCTGACAGGAAAGTTGCGTTCAAAGCCCCGCGCGGAGATCAACTTTCTACCGGCTCTTTCTGCAGCACATC